>CM053562.1:7481503-7524447 GCA_028646485.1 Cryptoprocta ferox
CCCCCTCAGGCCATGGCCGCTGGCCACGTACACTTTCCATGGAAGTCGGCCAGGGGAGTCCAGTAGGTGGTGACCTGCACCCTGGATCGGTGGCACCCGCTGTCCACAGCAGCTCCTGTCCTACTGCGGGTCGAGCCGTTCCCCTGACGGGATGGTGACTCCACTTCCTGCCAGGGCTCCTGGCACGGCTGTTACCCCAGGCCCGGTGGTCCTTCCGCTGTGTCCCTGGTGGGTCCTCACCCTGGACCTCCAAGCCGACAAGGCCCAGGATCCAAGGCGTGGGAAGCACAAAATCCCTAGCGGGTTGCTGGCAGTGACAGTCCAGGGGCCATGTCGCCACCAGCTTCTTCGCCCCGAGCCCCGGATCGGGATCAGCGGCCAGGCGGGTCAGGGCTCTCCCTCCACCCCCCTCCTATCCCAACTCCCCAGCCCATTCCCCCGCAAGGAAGGCGCTGGGTCGAGGTGGCCATCTTGTTCTTCCTAGACTGAGGGACAGGTGTCACGGTGGGTGATGGGGCAGAGACCCTGGTGTTATGTGGCTGGGCCCTCCCTCCATGTGTGAGGACACATCAGGGGGTGTGAAGGGCACTGGGCCCTGCTAAGCGCTTCTCCTCAGTTTCCCTCACAGCCGTCCCATGACAGGGGCACTGTTTGCCTCCTGTTTGTTCGTGATGAAGTGAAGCCAAGAGGGGGCGCCGGGCGGCTCAGTGGGTGGAGCGTCCGCCTCTTGGTTTCCGCTCAGGTCGTGCTCCCAGGATCGTGGGGTCGAGCCCCGTGTTGGGCTCTGTGCTGAGTGAGGAGCCTGCTTGGGATTCTCTCCCTCCCTCTCTCTCCACCCCTCCCCTGCTTGTGCTCTCACATAAATTAAGAAAAAAAAAAAAGCCAGGAATCAAGCTGAGTCGACCCTGAGGGTGTTTGTGGAGCAAAGTCCTTGCTTTTCTTACACTGTGGGGTTGCTGGCAATGACGCCCCCCGCCCCACGTGATGTGCGAGGCCTGGGGTAGGGCTGGGGCACTGGGGGCGCAGGAGGATGCGGTCAGGATGGTTCCTGGCGCTGAGCGTGCGGCTGAGTTGGGCGTAAAAAGACTGGGAGCGGGGAGCGTATTTCTGCTTTCCTGCCTCTTACCGTTCGAAAAAGAAGCACATGAGGGATCTGAAACCGTATTGTCAGGAGAGGGGGCACCTGCTGGCAAGGCAGCAGGAGAAGAAGGAGCCAGGTGCCCAGGCGGGGAGGGCACTGCTGCCTGGGGACCCTGCGACTGCCCCCAGGGGGCTGAGCTTAGCCAAGACTGGATGTGCATGGGAATTATTCAGAGACTATTCAGCTTGTGAATTAATCCACATATTGCTTGTGGATTAATTAGTTCAGAAGAAGGATGGGGTTAAGTGGCCGCTTAACATGATGGGGGCATCCAGAGGTTATGACAGGCACCCGTCCTAGCCGCTCTGGTAACCCGGTCAGCGCACTGAGCAAACGGCTGTGTCCAGTTACAAGGGCGATCGTGGCTGCAGGTGGTGGTGAGCGGCCTCCTGTCTGTGGCGTTTCTCAGGTCGTGCGAGGGATGAAGCCGAGGGGAAGAGCAGCAGGCACTGAACCAGGTTTCTAGAGAAAGGAGGAAAAACCAGAGAAGGCGTTATAATGCTGCTGATTGAAATCCAACAGAGAAACAGGTTGAAACGCTGAGCAAAGACTTAAGCCCCAAATGAAACTAGTAAGCAGAGCTTCAGACAGTGACCACAGCAAACCGACTCGAGAGCTAGCCTGGGCCTCGCTGGGTCCCCACCAGGCCCTCCCCAAGCCCACAGCACAGCTGCCATCATGTGGGCTGTGTTGACCCCGGGTTTCTGGAAAGCTGGCACGTAGTCGCTTCAGGGGCTTATGGTTTCTACTCTGATGCCCAAGGCGTCAGCCATGCGTTGAGCAGGAGAAGAGACAGCCTTGCAAAGAGCGGCCAGTTCGTGCCATCAGGGACGGTTCTTGCTGTGAAATGACCCTCCTCGTTCAAGGCTGCTGTTTCCAGCCCGGGGAACCGTGATGCCATATTAACACCTTCCATTTAGAAAGAGAATCTCCTGGGGCGCTGGGGGGCTCAGGTGGTGAAGTGTCCGACTTTGGCTCAGGTCATGATCTCGCAGTTCTTGGGTTCGAGCCCTGCGTAGGGCTCTGTGCTGACAGCTTGGAGCCTGGAGCCTGCTTCAGATCTGTGTCTCCCCCTCTCTCTGCCCCTCCCCTGCTCATGCTCTCTCTCTCTCTCTCTCTTTCTCTTCCGCTCCCCTTGCCCCTCCCTGCTCATGCATGCATGCACACATACTCTCTCTTTAAAAAAAAAAAAAGGAAAACACAAAGTCCTCAATATTGTGAAGAAAGAACAAGGCTATTGTTGGCAGATGGGAATGCATCTATAAAAATTGAAATGAGTAGAATTGGGGAAAAATGAGAACTAATGAGTTCAGAGTAGCTGAATACATAATAAATACATAAAACTTAATAGCTTGCTTTTATAACATAAAAAAACATATAAAATATAATAAAAACTGGGATCCCGAAATCAGTAGCAGCAAAAATACGAAACACTTACAAACAAGCTGAACAAGGAAACTGAACAATGTCTTTGGAAAAAAAACTATAAAACTACAACACGTTCTTGAGAATGAGAAAAGCAAATGGGAATAGAATGATCTTGGAATATAACGATGTGCCTTCTTTACCGTGTACTCACTTGATTTAATGTTGCTTAATTCGATCGTACAGTGGGATAGTCTCGTAAGTGGAAAACAGAAAGTAGTAGATATTTACTAACCTTCTAAGCTTAGAAGCAGGAAAGACTAGCATTTGGCAACATCGACTTTAAAAAAAATTTTTTAATGTTTTATTTATTTATTTTTGAGACAGACAGAGAGCACAAGTGGGGGAGGGAGAGAGAGGGAGACACAGAATCCAAAGCAGCTCCAGGCTCCGAGCTGTCAGCACAGAGCCCGACGTGAGGCTCGAACCCACAAACCACAAGATCATGACCTGAGCCGAAGTCGGATGCTTAGCCGGCTGAGCCCCCCAGGCGCCCCGTCATAGACTTTAAAGGCTGCTGCAGGTCCAATATTCAATCATGCACTCAGACGTAAAGAGATCCCTGAAATTAAAACTTACCGAGGGGAAAATGACAGAAGGAACGGGACACGCGCGTCCTTTGAGAGAATGAAATACTAGTATGCGTGTAGGAAAGGACGGGTTTGAGCCTCAGGCTGCAGCCCTGGCTGGGCTTTGTGTCAGAGCCGATGAACGTCTGAGTCTTGGTTCCTCCCCGTACGCTTTGGTGACATTAGCGTTGACCTCGGGAAGTCATGGATAGGAGGAACGAGGGCAAAGTCCCCGGAGAGTGCTCGCGCTCAGTAAGGGACCCTGATTATTAGTAGCTGTTATTAATACTTGTATCTAAGCTAGAATCTATTCCAGATCACAGCTAGCTGTGAAGTTAGTTTTATGCACAAAGGTGTTGACCTGGGTTCTGTCCAGTCAGAACTACCCTAACGTGTCCTCTGCTCGCTGGAGCACCTTGTGGCCATTAAGATGCTTACAAAGGTTATAGAATCCTATAGAATATGCGGAACGTGCTCACGGCAAGAGGCTGAGTGAGAAACTGCTGGGTGGCGTGTGTGCAGCCTTGTCAGGGAACAACAGGACATGCACACAGAAGAGCCTGGAAGGAAAACCCCTAAAATGTCAGCGAGCACTGTTGGTGAAGACTATCCGAGCTTTATTTTCTGGTGTTATCTCTTGCATTTCCAATTTTTCCAAGTGCGCGTGGAACGTGTTTGAAACAGAAACAGACGGGATTGCAGAGGGAAGAAGAAAGACGCCCTGACGCATTTACTTTTGTGACCTGGGTGTCAGTGACGGTCTGTCTTGGGCCGCATGACTGAGGCCTCGATCCCCCTTACTGCCGGAGACGCGCCGAGAAGGGAGAGGAGCGCTCTGCGGCTCTGAACCGGGTCCGGACCCGTGAAGGGCTTCGTCCCACATCAAAATCCTTGGGAACGGGGGTGGGGCGCCAGAGTAAGATTCTGGAAGCCGGGGGTGGTCAGAGCCCAGTCAAGGGAGCAAAGGCCTCAGCGGAAGTCACTCGAGCCATGACTCTGTTCAACCAGCATTTGTTAAGTGGAGCACAGGGTGTGGGAGGGGGCGCCACGGTTCAACAATAGGCCACGAGAGACGCTGAAATTGAGACGCTTATTACAGGTGCTGGAGGAAGTACCGGGCACGTGTCTGGGGGCTGCGTGGGGAGGTCGAGGCAGGGGCAGGCGGAGAGAGGTGGGACCCAGGGCCCGTGGGTGGAGGGACGTGGGGCTTCCAGGCTAGGGCCAGATGGGTCCACTCAATCCCAAAGAGGGGTTTCGGTGCGCCCCACGGGGGTCCCATCTAAGGGGCACACACGGCAGGGGGGCCCTGGGTGGCAGGGTAGACGCTGATCAGAGGCTGGTGGGAGGAGCTCGCACCTGCTGCTGACAACGTGGGCTGCTGTCCGTGGCCCACACTGGTGTGAGGGGCTGCCGTGGTGGCTTAACGTCCCTGCAGGCTGTTTGGCAGAACAAAACGGAAGCTGAGGCACCAACCACGGAGTCGCTGAGCTAAACTGTTGACCGCGTGTCTTATTCAGACGAACATCTTCCACCATGAGGCCTTGGGGGAAATCGCTTCTTGTGTCTGAGGCTCAGTTTCCAAATCCGTGAAGTGACTTTCTTGCAGGGTCATTGTAAAGCAGAAATATACAGTGCCTGGCACGCAGCAGTGCCCCCGACGAAAGTTAATCCCCCTTTTGGAGAGAAAAGCCCCCAAATCACATATTACTGTTTACTTAATTAGCCACTATAGACTGCTCTTTGAACACCTTTAATCTACAACTTCTACTTAGAATAAAAAATTTTTTAAGTAAAAACACTTTCTTTTAAAGTTCTTATTAAAAGGAATTATAGATTCCTATAATCTATAATTATAGATTATATTTTTATATAATGTTAAAATATTATATATTTTATATATAATATTTTATATATAATATTAAATATTATATATTTATAATATTTAATAATTAAATTTATTTTATTTTTAATAATATAAATATTAAAATATTCTCATACAACAATTGCAAATATGCAAAATTGTCCAGAAATATACAAACTAGCTGAAGGCACAGATAGGAAACTTATTTATCCCAATTCCCCAGAGGGAACAGGAAAGGGGACATTTATTAAACAATAGTCTGCAGCCACCTACAGGCATTGTCTTACTTATTTAAAGTTTTTGGCCATTTTCTTCTTCATTGTTTAGCAAAGGAGAAAACTTAGGCTCAGAGATATCAAGCAACTTGTATAAGATCACACAGCAGTGGAACCAGATTGAACCCTAAGTCTATTTGAACTTAAATTTTTTTTAACGTTTATTTTTGAGAGAGAGAGACACAGAGTGTGAGCAGGGGAAGAGCCGAGAGAGAGGGAGACACAGAATCTGAAGCAGGCTCCAGGCTCCGAGCTGTCAGCACAGAGCCCGACGCGGGGCTCGAACCCACAAAGCACGGGATCATGACCTGGGCTGAAGTTGACGCTTAACTCACTCAGCCACCCATGCGCCCCCCAAAAATTAAATTTTTAAAAACTCTGATGTTCCTCTGAGATTCAGATCGAACTTGGATTTGCATATTTTATCTGGCAGCTGGACTTACGACAAATACAGCATCGAGGCTCGTAACGCTGCCTTTATTCTGTTCGTGTGACATCTGATTTCCAGCCAGGCTGCGTGCACAGAGTTCAGGAAGTCAGACCGTTCCACCTGGCTGGCGACACTGTTCCCTGTCGTCACTTCTCGCAGCTCAGAAACCACTCTTTTCAGCTCCTCTGAACCTTCTGGCGAGGGAGGTCTCGCTCCGTCTCTCGGTGCTGGGCTTGGATTGGCGCGTCTTGATTTCTCATCTGCTGACGTCCTTCCAGGGAAGATGAGGCTTCACCGTCCCTGCTCAAGCAGGCTTCCCGTCTCCGCACCCTCCTAGAGAGTTTCAGGGTCAATTTTGACCCCATCCGTAGTCAGGGTTGACATCACTGTGACCAGGCGAATTCTGTTCACCAGCTGAGCCCGTCACACTTCCTTTGTGGCGTAACTTTCTGGGTGTTTTCTGGGGGGACGTTAATAATGGTCTTTTTCACTTAGTTTTTAAGGTGTTTGTCACTAACTCGTCCCAATTGTGTAACTCCTTCAATACACTCAGACACACCAGGCCTTCCATCGACGTCATCTTCTGGACGGCGCCCTGCCCCCTCCTACCCGCTCCCATGTGAAGTGGTTGATCTGTGGCGCAGCCTCACCTGGGGCGGCCCTCGCCGCTCGCCGGCCGCTGGGCACAGTCCAGCTGCATCACCTGCTCCCCCCAGAGGCAGCGACTCCTAGTTCCCGGGTTCGCTCCCTCATGTTGATGGAGTAGACCCCTCCCAGCCCTCCACACCCGCCTGTTGGATGGCGCACGAGAACCATGCGCGGGTGAAGACCAGAGCCTTGGAGGGTGGCCGTGCCCCGGACTTGGCTTCGCCGTGTGTGGTGGTTCCTGAGACAAGGTCTGGACCCCGCCTCCCTGCCTCCACCTGCAGCCCCTCACCCCCATATGAGCCGTCGGGGCGGACAGCACCGGTGAGCTGCCTGATGAGCGGCCCTGGTTTGCGGGGTGCCTGCGTCCTGTGGGCTGGGCGCCGCTGCCCAGGGACACCCAGGTGCCGCGGTGTAGGACCTGCCACTGAGAGTGACGGGTGTGGGGGCGAGCCTGCGGCCCACTTGCTTTGTATTTTCTTCTTCACCAGCGACTCATGAAATACAGTGCCCAGCGGTGGGATGGTTTGGATGGGGCCGGTTCTCAAAGGGGGTAGATTCATTTTCTGTCTCCAGATTGTTTTGTTTCTGTTTTCTGATTCACACGGTCATTCATCTCCCTCGTTCACCATTCCGCCTGATAGAATAAACATCGTGCAGGATGAACTCTCACATACTCCCGATGCTCACACGCCGGCACCCTCGGTCTGACCGGAAGTCACGGCATGACCGCAACCAAGATGCTTTGTGGCCCACGCTACCCACGTGGATCAAAGTCAATTGGTTTGAAGGCAGAAGGGGCTTCCCTCCCCGCAGATGACACTTGGGTCATGAAAGACCAAGGAATCCAAACCCCTCTCTTATCCCAGCCTCTTGCGGTAGGAGCGAAGGCCTCGTCGGCCAGCTTCGTGGACGCACAGACTGAGGCAGACAATTTCCATCTCGGAACATCGAGAATTTTTGCTGGAACAACGTGGCTGGATGAGCTCACTGCTCGTGGCTAAGACTGTGCCACCTGGAAGCCACGTTCAACCAGCAGTTGCAGTGAACACTGAATTCCCACCATTCAGCATGCCCGTGGGGGTGGGACACCGCTCCGCCCCACTGGGGAGAAGCGTCTGCAGAACATTGATTGCTTTTTAGTAAATAAGCACAATTTGGAAAGCTTTCTCCCAAATGCAGACGCACCAACCGGGGGGAAAAGGACTTTTTAGTTCTGCAGCCAGTGTGAAAAACTGGGTCTTCCCTCAAAGCCGACCAGAGGAAGCGGTCACAGAGACTTCTAGGGAGAGAGGAAGGAAATAGGAAGAAACAAAGGGAAGAAGGAGGTAAAGCGTGAACGGCGGACAGCAGCGAAGGCTGGGTGACGAGGAGCCGAGCCTCCGTGTTGTTTAAAATGGCAGCAAATGCAATGAAAAGCAGGGACTCGAGAGTGAAGAGTGTACAGGGCAGAAACTATGACCCAGCGAGCCACCGAGCAGTTTGGGTGAATCTCCACCTAGAAGGGCCTTATCCGCGTGGCCTTCGTTCACGATGTGTCTTCCGGCCCCTCCTCCAGCCGGCACCCATCCCTGGATGCCTCTTTCAAATGCCCTCTCTCCTGGGACTCCTCCCAAGTGATGTGAGTGCTCCCGTGTCCCTGTGCCCACCCCAATTCCACTGTTCTGCAATTACTTGGTCACGACTCTGCTCCCTGCTAGAAAGCGAGTGCCTCTGAGACCATCTTGTTCATTTCCACAGCCCGAGAAAGTGCCATGACGCTTGACAGACCGTACGTATTCAGGAAGTTGTTTCTAAACAGCTAACTTGGTTGTTGGCCGATTTCACAAGTAACTGTTATTTAATGATAATAATAGCTTGCTTTTGAATTCTTCTTTGTAATTTTCAAAGTATGTTCACATACGTGATCTTACTTGCTTCTCGGAGCTGACGGTGCAGAAGGCGGGGCAAGTGTTAAAAAGAGCTTATCTAGCAAATTCCATCACTTCCTCCTCTGCTTCAGAGAGATGATAGAGCCCGAGTTCCACTGGTTATCGCATAACGAGAAAACGTGAGGACCAGTATGCTTCATCAGAATGCTTCTGTGGGATTCTAGAAAAACAAATTCTAGGTGGCCTCGATCATCCTTTGAATCATCTGTAGTTGTGAACAGACGTTTCCTGAGTCAGGATGGCGAAACTCAGGCACATGCGCGCAAAATCACTCTTGAGGCTATAAACTCAGCAACAAGGATGGAAGCCTGGAGAACAAGCTCGTGTTCTCTTCCAGGGTGTGAGCCACGGAGAGCCCGGTCTTCTGCCCATTGCTGGTCCCTCTGTACTTCCAGGGGGGTCGGGGTCCACCGACTGGACCCTAGGAAGATGGCACTGGAGTGGAGAGACCCCCAGGGTAGACGCTGAGCTTGAAGGAGGCTGTCTTTATTCCCGCGTGTGGAAACAAGCTATAAAACTATGATTCTGGGGGCGCCTGGGTGGCTCAGTCGGTTAAGCATCGGACTTTGGCTCAGGTCATGATCTGGAGTCCAGCGTTGAGCTCTGTGCTGACACCTCAGAGCCTGGAGCTGCTTCAGATTCTGTGTCTCCCTCTCTCTCTGCTCCTCCCCCACGTGAGCTCTTTCTGTCCCTCTCAAAAATAAACAAACATTAAAAAAATAAAACAAAACTATGATTCTGGGAACGGGGGAGCAAAGAAACAGCAAGCGTAGTCAGGTAACAGGCCTGTGCGCGTCTTTCCTGGGCACTGCGTATTCCTCACTCTTCCAAGGTCACCTCTGACTTTATTTGAAGAAGCCGTTTCACTCCAGGGGGGTTCTGGCCAGGAAAACCCGCTGGCAGCCGGGGGTCCTTGGGTTAGCCAGAGCTCTGTGCGCTGGTTTTCCCCTCCTCTTGGGTCAGAATCCTGCCGGAAGCGCGCAGCTTGGGGCAGCGTGGCAGGAAGGACACCTGTCGGGGAGGTCGTGGATGTGAGACCTGGCGGCAGTCCAGGCGGCAGAGAGGGGTGGGGGTGGAGGGTGGGAAGGAGATGGGAAGCAGCACGGCGTGGCTCCCCAGGCCGGTGGGAGGCCAGGAGGGGGCGTGCAGGGGTGTGGGAGGACAGCATCGGTTCAGTCAGGCCTGGGGAGGACGACACGGGCGCCCGGGCACAGGAGCACTGGAAGGAACGACGACGTGAGGGCGCACGGGCGCGGGGAGGACGACGTGGGCGCGCATGGATGGGGGGAGGATGGCGTGGGTGGGAGCGCGCACGGGCGCGGGGAGGACGACGTGAGGGCGCACGGGCGCGGGTAGGACGACGTGAGGGCGCACGGGCGCGGGGAGGACGACGTGGGCGCGCACGGATGGGGGGATGGCGTGGGTGGGAGCGCGCACGGGCGCGGGGAGGACGACGTGAGGGCGCACGGTCCTGGGGAGGACGTGTGGGCAACGGCGCGGGGCCGCGGGGAGTGGCGTTGCTGGTACTGCAGGTGCGCGCCGGACTGAAGGAGCTGGAGCCGCGCCGATGGGTTTTCAGGACGTGTGGCCGCCGCAGTGGGCGGGAAAGAAGAGGTAAGACCTGGTCGCAGTCTCCGTGTTGGGATCCGGGGAGCACTCTGTTATCAGGCTCTAAGAAGCACCTCGGGGCCGTGAACGTTGACTTGGTATGAATTATATGGTTGACTCACTTCCCTCAGGGTAGAAGCAGTGAAGAGGAGGTGAGGTATAAACCATAAGCCTCTGCTGACCAGGGACTCCCTGCCTGGGGTCCCCGGCTCCCCGACAGACCTCTGAGGATCTGTGAGCCTCCAGAGCGTATGTGCAAAAACTGCGTGTACGTTCGTATCTCTGAGCAGAGGGTCCGATGCCCCAGCAGGAAGATGCGCAGAGAACAGGTGGTTGGACCCGAGCAGACACCTGCGCCCCGCGCACCGCTGGAATCGGGGAGGGAGCCAGTGTATGCCTGTCTGAGAGACGCGGGTGCCGTGGTGGGGCTGCCCTAACTCGGGGAAGCAGGTGGTCTCTGAAAGCAGGGACAGGAGTGTGGGCCGATGGTTCGGAGCCTGAGGCACGAAGCTGGTGGCCCCACGGAGGGGCTGTGAGCTGTGCCCTGGGTCCTGGCAGCTTGCTGGTTCCCGGGTCAGGTGCCGCAGACACCTGACGCCTGGCTCCGCCTCGCCATTTGTGAGATGCTCCGAGCTCCCTACATTTCCATCATCCTCATCATCATTATTAATTAATTAGTTAATTAATTTGCTTTGATTAAACTGGTTCCAATTGGTTTCAGTTATTTGCGAATAGAAGTGTCTCAACTAAAACAAGGGGTTAGAGTAAGAAACTTGGAAAAGGGACCAAGTGAGGGCTTCCGGGGCCTGGTTATTCCCTTTCTCCTAACATTGGACTTAGCTGGTCCTTTTTCTGGCTCCTTGAGATGCAACGTTCAGTTGTGACTTGAGATCTTTGTTCTTGTGTAATGTCGGCGTTTGTCCCAATACATCTCCCTCAGGGTCGGCGTTGCCGCATCACTGGTTTTATTTTCTTTTGTGTCCAGGTATTTTCTGTTTTCCTTTTTTGTTTCTTCTCTGACTCCAGGATTGTTCAAGAGCGTGCTGTTTGATTTCCACCTATTTGTGAATGTGCCGTCCTTCCCTGTGCTGTTGATTTCTAGTTTCGTCCCTTATGGTCAGAAGAGAGACTTGGTAGGTCTCCATCTTCCTACGTGTCAGAACTTAGTTGTTTAAAGTTTGTTTATTTCGAGAGAGAGAACATGAGCAGGGGAGGGGCAGAGAGAGAGGGAGAAAGAGAGAGAGAGAATCCCAAGCAGGCTCCACAGTGTCATGGGGTTTAAGGTGTCAGAACATCACTCCGTACATCCAGAAAATGAGAAACGTTTGTGATACAGCTTCTCAGCAAAAGGGTGTCCCACTCCATGATTATTAGCTTGCGTTTTTTATTTTTTTACGTTTATTTCTTTATTTTGAGAGAGAGAGAGAGAGAATGAGCAGGGGAAGGGAGAGAGAGAGAGAGAGAGAGAGAGAGAGAATCCCAAGCAGACTCCGTGCTGTCAGTGCAGAACCTGACGTGGGGCTCAATCCCACGAACCATGAGATCATGACCTGAGCAGGAACCAAGAGACAGACGTTCAACCGACGGAGCCCCCCAGGCGCCCCTATGATTCTTTGCTTCTTGACAGAAGTGTTCTATGATTTATCATTATTGAAGTTAAAACCAGAAAAATGGCAAGTGTCCCAGAAAAGCTACCATCACATGACAGTTTTAAAACCGTGTCATGTGCTGTTTGTCAGATTAGAAGCTACGTTCTAATCAGTTTGAATCGAAATGCTTCAGAAGGGTGCCTTTTGCTAATACGAGCAGCGAACGTTCGTCCAGATTTCTTTCCAACTATTTATTTTGAAATCATTTCAGACTTGGGAAAGACAAAGTCCAAAGAATTCCCGTGTGGGTTTCACTCAGATTCCCCAGATGTTAACGATTTACCACACCTGCTTAATCATTTGTTCTCTACCTACACGCATGCACGTGCACAGACATGCGCGCACACAGATGCGCACGTGCAAGGACACACACGCACACATATACACGCACACACACCAACATGCACACGGAGACACAAGCACGCACACAGACACAATTATTTTTCTGAAATGTTTGAACGTACTGACCACTCTGTATTTTCGCGTGTGTTCCCTAAACACGGGGCCTTCTCTTACCTAACCATAGTGCAGTCAGAGAAGTAATGCAGCAGGGACGCCGGGGGGGCTCAGTCAGTTGAGCGTCCGTCTCCAGCTCAGGTCGTGATCTCGAGGTTCACGGGTTCGAGCCCCGTGTCGGTCTCTGTGCTGACAGCTCGGAGCCTGGAGCCTGCTTCCGATTCTGTGTCTCCCTCTCTCTCTCTGCCCCTTCCCCACTCACACTCTGTCTCTCTCAAAAATAAACAAACATTAAAAAAAGAAAGTAATGCATTGACATCCCTACAATTTTAACGGAAGACCTGATTCAGAGTTTGCCAAGTGTCCCGCCTGTGTTTGGTTCTATCCCGCGATCACGCGCTGAGTTTATGCCTGTTTTTATCACAAGTGAGGGTCACTTTGATCACGTGATCACGGTGGCATGTGCCAGATTTCCCCCATTGTCAAGTTACTGTGGTTTTCCTTTCTAATTAGTAAGTATTTGTGGGCGAACACTTTGAGACTATGGAAATTTCCTGTTTCTCGTGCTTTCTCTCACACATTCATCTCTTGTTAATGGTTCTGGGCTGCGGTGATTCTGCTGTGCTGGTTTCCGAGTGGGGCTTTCCCGTTGTCTGTGCTACTTGTGTGAGTTGGAAAAGCTTCTCCTTCCCCGCGTCTATTTATTTGTGTCGATATGGATTCATGGGTTCTTTTGTTTTACTGGATAAAACCCATGGTGATTTTGTTGCTTGAATTGTCCCATGTTTGGCCCGTGGAGAGGCTCCAAGCTGGCTCCTCTGTCCTTGGCCTGCCCCGGTCCTTTATGGGGCACCTGCTTGGTTTCTGGCCCACGAGATGCTCTCGGCTTCTCCTGTGCCCTCAGTGCCCCAGCTCTGGAGCCAACCGTTTCTCCAAGGAGACCTGGTTCTTGTGATTGGAAAATGGATTTGGAAATCGAGGTCTAGGCACGAGGTACACCCACCGGTTTTCCCTTTCTCTGGTGTCATTGTGAGCCTCCTTGGTGAACAGACCTAGGACGTATGTCTTACAGAAGTATCTGCCAATGTTAATATGCGCGTACACGTCCATATCCACATCTGCGTGAGTGTGCACGTGGCCGTGAGCTCAAGTCCACACTGGCCCCTCCAGGTTCCCTCCAGCACCACACAGGGTTCAGCCCACCCCCTTTTCTTATTTATGAGTTTCTTCCCCAACAGTGAGAAGCCCCTCTTGCTGTCTGCAGTGAACAGTAAGAGCTTGGTTTGCGAGTATAATTCATTCCAGAAACATGCTTGTGATCCAAAGCACTCGTGTATCAAAGCAGATTTCAAGAACCATTGGCTCAGTTGTGATACGTGACGTTCGGCGTCATGCACAGCTCGTATCGAAAGACATCGCTGGTTTATCAAGTTGCAGTTTGTTAGGAAAGTTTTCTCGTCTTGCAGAACATTTGCAGAACAAGTTCCTCACAATCCAAGGTTTTACGGTATTCATTCGTTTGCTCAATGCTAGAATAGAGCTAAAGTCGTGTTGGGGTTGGTGACCCAGGTGAGCCCCAGTGAAAGCAAATCCCCTAACTGGAGTACAACATCCGTGTACCTATAATACGTCCTTCCAGTAATGTAAGTTCTGTTCCCTAAACCCCTTGCTCCGTCTAAGTAGTAGGTATTTTGCTCATTTGAAATACGGGTTGGGTCATTTGATTCTGCTTGTATTCTGTTTTCAATTCCCCCCATCTCAGTCCGTGATGACTTGAGACACTAACACGATTCTTTTTTTTTTTTTTAACGTTTATTATTTTTGACAAAGAGACAGAGCGTGAGTGGGGGAGGGGCAGAGAGAGGGAGACACAAAGTCTGCAGCAGGTTCCAGGCTCTGAGCTGTCAGCACAGAGCCCAACGCAGGGCTCGAACCCACAAACTGTGAGATCATGACCTGAGCTGAAGTCGGACGCCTAACTGACTGAGCCACCCAGGCGCCCCTAATTTCTAATATGTTTTAATGGAGGAGGGGGTTCACAAAGGCAAGAGCACACAGGGCCCACGCAAGCCATAAGGTGGCCCGTGGGTGACGGAGCTGGGGGTGCGAGGTTTTCCACTCTGCACTCCGTGTGCTTTCGACCCAGGCCAGGTGGGCGTCCGGATGGCATGCACCTTGAAAAACAGGAATGCGAGGGGTGTCCGTAGGAGCTACATAGGAAGCTGTGTTTTGGGGACCAAGAGAGCCAACGAGAGGGGACCCTCTTGTAGTCCTTTCCCGTCCCTGGGAGTCCGAGGAATCGGTCAGGAGCGCCCGTGGGAAGGGACGGTTGGTGCCCAGGAGGCAGTGTGTTTGGGGGTGTGTTTAAGTCCATATTACTGTCCGTGCAGCATACGGAGGATTTTTCCCTGGAGGTAACACCCCCTTCACGAGATTATTCACATCAGCAGTTCATACGCGGCCAGCGTAACTTGGCCTTTTCCCCCCTCCGGTGTGCTGGCCGCCGCGGCCCCAGGGCCCGGGTCTCTCTTGTCTCTGCATCTCTGCCGACATGCTACACCCATAGCAGGTGGAATTTAAGAACATTCCACTGGATTCATTTGAGATTATAAATAGAATTACTGATTTTTTGCCAAGTCTCTTGTATTTATGCCAGTTTATGAAACACGCGGCTCTAAACACAAACAGACGTGACAGTATGAAATGTAGCCTGAAGAATAAGCAATTATCTGCTGCAAAGAACCCAAAATAACCCCATCAGGTAGGCGCGCCCGGGGGGACTTCCGTCAGGTGGTGGGGAGCAAGCCGTCACCGGGGCTCCATGTCCCTGCCCTCCGCGTCCTTTATTCAAGCATGGGCTCCTCGACTTCAATGCCTGTGTGACAGTGAGGTGCAGTGAGATGTGGAAGGGGGGCTGTGTGCCTGCCCCCCCCCCCCAGCAGGCAGGACTCGGTGACGGGTGCTCAGGTCCTCTGCCCTCTGTTCCCCCTCCCCCAGGTGAGCCTGTGGGTCAAGGTGGCCGTGTTTCTGTGACTTCACATGAGTGGCTGTTGTGACATGTGCCTGTTTCAGGAGGGGGGGACACTGTGAGAGACACAGACCCCAGCGTGCGCACGCGGCTCCTCTCCTGCTCCCCCCGGGCGCCCCAGAAGGAGAGCAAGCAGCATGCGGGGGGGTCTCGGGGCAGGTCATGGGCACCTTTCTCTCTGGGTGCTGCATGCCGGGAGGGGGCCAGGGACACCCCGGACGAGGGATCGGGGAGTTTGTTCTCAGTCCAAACTTAGCTTCGAAATTACAGGATGAGCTTTCCACCTGTGAGATGAGAGTTTTGTCAGACTAACTGAGAAAGAAAAAGTAACTCTGGGTCGGGGGCCCATCTCTGCCCCCCACCTCCGAGGCTGATCCTGCAACTGAAGTGACCTGTCCTGTTAACGGAAACGCAGATGGGCTCCTTTAAGGGTGCAGAGTCTCCTAAAGACTCGAGGGCCCGGCGAGAGTCACAGAACGCGCAGCCCTGGCTACCTGCTGGGTCTGCCTCCTGCCCCTTCACTGCTGCTGCCCCCCCCCCGGGCTCCAGCCCCGACCCCATGGCCCCCCACTCCCTGGGGGCCTCGGCTCCGGCTCCGAGCCTGCTCCCCAGGCCTTTACCGCCCGCTCCGTCCAGTGTGGGGACCATTGCTGTTGAAGCCAAACCAAATGCCAGGTGGGGGAGCGACACCCGACTGGGAGCGTGAATCGCTGTGCACTTCAAATCCAGACACAGACAGTGTGCAGCCGTCTGTGAGGACGGCCGGGCGGGGTCTTTGCACAAAGAGGACGGAGAAGAGCTGGGAATCATCCGTTTCAGTGTTGCTGGTTTTCCCCCGGTTCAGGGTTTGCAGCAGCAACTAGTGGGTCAAGGGCAGCATTTAAGAAACAAAATGAACAGGGCGCCGGGGGGCTCAGTCGGTTGAGCGTCGACTCTTGGATTCGGCTCAGGTCATGATCTCACAGTTCATGAGTTCAAGCCCCACGTTGGGCTCTGTGCTGACAGCATGGAGCCTGCTTCGGATTCTCTCTCTCTCTCTCTCTCTCTCTCTCTCTCTTTCAGCCCCTCCCCCCAATCTCTCTCTCAAAATAAATAAACTAAAAAAAAAAAGAAATGGAATAAAAACTGCACAAAACAGATGAGGGCCAAGGCTCAGGTGAGCTCCAGGAAGCTTCTGTTCTGTTTGTACGCGTTTACAGGTGCCTCAAGGTCTCGGACAGGGGACCACAGCACTGGTGTCCTATGGGATCATCCTCAGAGAGGTTTGAAAGCCGCGGATTCTATTTTACCATTTCTCCAACTCTGTTCTCTGGATCCTTTGCCTCAGAATTACCCGGAGGATGGCCTGGTAGTTAACGTGCAGGGCCCAGATGTCCACGAGCCCCGTCTGTGGGCAGGGCTGGGGAACCTGCACTTTTGTCCCCTGGTCTGGTTTTGTGTCCACGTGCCCCACACGCCTGGAGCTGCTCACCGTGTGGACAGGTCTCTGTGCTCCTCTCTACTCAAGACCTGGTCCATGCAGGGGTGGGGGGAGTGGGTGGTGCGGGGCTCAGTGCCTCCACGGCCCCTGCCTGCTGACTCGGGTGCCCAAGTTGGTGATCCTGTCATTGTAATAAAGTTTTGCAGAGCAGAGACCTGGAGAATCTCAGGCAGCTCCTGCCCAGATTGCATGGAGGATGTTTTTTTAATTTTATTTTTGAGAGAGAGAGAGAGAGCTCCAGAGCGAGCAGAGGAGGGGGAGGAGCAGAGAGAGAGACACACAGAATCCGAAGCAGGCTCCAGGCTCTGAGCTGTCGGCACAGAGCCCGACACGGGGCTCGAACCCACGAACCGCAAGATCATGACCTGAGCTGAGGTCGGTCACTTAACCAGGTGCTCCATGCAGTGTATTTAGAACTCTAAACTGAATGCTCCTCCTTCAGCACGTGCGATTTCCTCGTCTTTGAACCTGTGTGAAACTGCCTGCAGGTGACACTAAGAAAGTCTTCGTCAACCGAATATCACAGAACATCACATCGAGGGGCAATGGGGGGCCGGTCTTCTTGAGCAGGGGGCCGAGGGCCTTCCCGCGCTTAGCCCTCTCCCACCCTAGGGGTGCGGGGACAGCCCTGTGCCTCCTTTCCTGCTCCTGTCTCATCTGTGGGACATCGTGCAGTTCCTGGCTGTTCCCTGACACGCCTGCCTTCCCCCCGGGATGACATTTCCTGCTCTGTGTCCCCAGCCTTACCTAAGACCCCCCCCCAGCTGTTCCTGGAGTTTCTGGGGAGGCTCTCATGAGCACCCACAGAAGCCGTCGGGTTTCTCCCTGGTGGCCTGTGGAGCTTGTCTGCACTGCAGTGTGGGCTGGACCCCACGCAGCTGCCTGCCCCGTAGACCTCACGAGCTGGGGTCACCCGGCCCCAAGCAGGGGGGAGGACAGGGTCCCTGCTCTGCTCAGTGTGTGCTCCTGGGTCGCGTAGAAGCCCCTCGAAACGGCACCCTCCCAGCAGCACCTCTCAGGGCGTGGGGCCCCAGCCCCAGTCTCCCCCACACACTCCCCCGTCCCCTCCCGGCAGACCCCATAGTCCCAGCTTGCGGCCTCTCCCACCCTGTCCAGTTGCGCTGGGCAAACAGATGCCCCTGATGCCCTGTGGTGCAGCCTGCGGCGGCTGAGACCGCTCTGAATCCAGGTATGGATGTGCGGCCTGAGCCGGGACCCTTGCGTCTCTGGGTGCTGCACGCGTGTCTGTGCGTGTCTGTGCGTGTCTGTGCGTGTCTGTGCCGACCCTGGGAGGAGCCTGCGTGCACAGCGAGGTCCTCGCCCCTCCTGATGGCTCACGGCTGGACGGCAGCAGCCCTGGCTGTGACCCGTGATCCGGAGAGCCTTCCTCCCGGGAAATGAGCCGTGACAGGCGGCTCCACCCGGTGTTCCTGCAGAACTCAGCGTGTGGACCCAGGTGCCCAGCCGGCCTGCTGTGCTCTCCTGTCCGCGGGACCTTGTGGGAGGCATGGGACGCAGAGTGGAGAGCAGCTTGCTTGCAGTGGGGCTTGCCCTGGCGGGTGGGGCCGCAGGTCAGGGTCGTCCTCGGAGTGGGGGGTGGGGAAGCCGACCTTCCAGCATGTTCCCTGAACAAGGCCCTTCTCCCCACTGAGTCTACATAGAGACCTCTTCAAGGGCACAATTCTGGCTGCGTCCCTCCCGGGCCTGAAGCCTTCAGATTAAGGCCCAAATCCTTCCTGTGACCACCCCCCCCAGGCCCTGCACTGTTGATGGCATTTTTGGGTGATGGGGGTTCAGAGCTGACAGCCAAGAAAGAATTCTTGAGACATCTTTAGTGCAAAAAAAGATGATTTTATTACAGCACAGGGACAGGCCGGTGGGCAGGAAGGGATGTGCTGGGGTTGTGAGGAGTGACTGGTTATATGCTGTGGAGTTGGGGAAGTAAAGGCAAAAGGGAGGTTTCTAGAAGGACTTGATGTGCTAAAGAGGACTCCTCAGATGCCAGGGGCCTGGCTGGTGTCAAGCTAAGGTTGTCTTCCCTCTAGTAAGACATTAGCATTAGGACGCTAGGGGCGTTCCTGGAGAAACATCCTACTCTGTACTTGCCTTGGTATTTGGCCATGGGCTGCAGGTTATGAGGAAATTTTCCTTGCCAATTCCTTTCTTGCCATCAGTTGTTTTCTTTCCTTTTCCTCGGGTGGCCGGAAGTGCCTGAGGAAAGTCCCGCACACCCCACCTGGGGTGGTGCCGTGCTAGCTTGTGCTGGGCCCTCAGCCTGTCTTATTGTCCCTCATCACTGTCACGGTGTCGATTAGTGTGTGAGCTAAAGGCGGGGCCTTGGTCCACATGCAGGCACCTGGCTGGGACCACGGGGCTCCTTGGGATGGGTCTCTCCCTGGTCCTTGACCGTAGCTAGACCTTCTCACCTGCCCCTGGGCTGAAGGTTTCCGGGAAGGACCAGCAGATGCTGCAGGGCCTTTCTAAGCAAGTGTCAGGGTGACCGTGCCGCGGCCACCCTCTGTCCGGGGGATCGCTAGTTCCACCCGGACTCAAGGAGGCTGGGACCTGGCTCTCGATGGCGTGCCGTTCACGAACTCCCAAACCTGCATCCTCCCCGGTCGTGGTGGGACACGGAGCAGCCAGATAACGGGGTTCCCGCGCCCTTGACGTTCCATGTATGTTTCTGGACTCAGCACCAAAGCACAAAGTTGCCATTTTAACAGCCTCGTGAGCCAGTCCTGGGGTGACTCCTGGCAGGAAACACTCAGCGTCTTCAGGACGTTCAGGGTGAGAGGTGGGGCCTCCAAGCTCCCCTGGGGGGCGGGGGTGCATTTCCCGAGTCAGGACAACGACCCTCGCCTCTCCTCTGAGCACCGAGCTGCGTCACATTCAACGACTTATTTTCACTGCTTTTCTCCTCGAGCGAGGGGCCCCCAGAGTGGTCGTGACTCCTGCTCGAGCAGGTGCCTGCAGACCCAGGCCGGAGGGAGGCTTGCAGCAGGGAAGACGGCAGAGGACAGGCGGCCACTGCAGGGCTGGCGGGGAGCTGGCGTCGGACGCAGAGGCTGGCTGGCAGTGGAGGCCGCGAAGGTGCAAGGCCAGGAGATGACGGCTCGGTCCCCCCCCCCCCCGCCGGGTGCCGGCCGCGGGTGTGTGGAGGGTGGAGATGGGAAGGGTCTGCAGCTGGGCTCTGGTGGACACGATCGGGCCCTGGGGTGCCCTTTACGTGGGAGACCGTGTCACTCTGTCACATGCCGGCGAGCTGCACGTGGTGAGTGAGCAGAGCCTGGCCCGCAGGGACTCCCCGAGGGGACCGTCAGGGTCACGGGGCATCTGGTTGGTTAAAGTACTGCGAGGGGCGGGGCGCAGGGGGATGTGGGAACTGCAGGGGTGTGGCCCTGCCCTCCTGGAACTTTGACTCAACCTGGGGAGACCGATTGAATGGATCCATAAACACGCAATTTGAATAGTCAGGTCACGCTGTTGTGAGAGTGACTGGGTGGTGGGGGAGGGGCACAGGGTGTTAGGAAGAACTTTCCGGAGAGGCCACTTGGGGGCCGAATCCCCTGAGCTGAGACTTGGAGAATTTGAGGAGCAGAAGGACCTTCTGGCCGGAGAGAGCACACGCAGAGGCCCGGAGTCGGGAGGGAGGCCTGAGGTGCAGGAGGGGAGGCCAGGGGCTCGCCACGCAGCCGTATTTTGTGAGGAGTCTGGATTTTACTCTAAAAGGGAAGGGGAGGTCTGAAGGGTCAGACCTGTGAGGTATGGGGGTGTCCAGTGCGTGGAGAAGGCCACAGGGGACAGTAGGCTTCAGTGAAGTCCACACACGTCCCCCAGAGGACAGTGTGGCAGTAAGAGGTAGTGACGGGCACCACGCAGGGGTGAGGCCATCGTGAAGCTGTCCCAGAAAGGCACCTGCTGCTTTGGGAGAAGAGCCCCTGGGGCCTGCAGAGTGACGCTGGGCCCCCTGCACCCCATCCCCGTAGGACGGTGTGAAAGCCATCACAGTCCACCTTCACTTCTGGATGCTGCTTCTGGGCTTGGACAGCGTCGAGCGCGGGGCCCTAGCCTGGTGGCCTGGGGTCATCCGTGGGCTTCAGTGGCACTCACAGTGGTGCTCGCCCAACCTCGCAGGTCTAGCTCCACCTGCTTCTGGATTGTGTCGCTCATCCGGCCTCCTGCATCCGAGTCAGTACAAGGGACTCAGGAGCGTTGAGCGAATGTTGAAAGGCAGGCAGTTTGCTCCCTTCTGGAGATCGCGATTGCCACCGTCCCCTCCTCCACCGGAGTCACGTTCACCCATGGCAACCCCTGGCCACGTGACTAGGATGCTGGATCAGACCCTGCAGGTGCTGAGAGGCCTGGAGACGGGGAGCATGGGCAGGAACGCTATCGAGAGGATCCAGTTCGGGGCAAGAGCACCGGCCCAAGAAAGACCCCGTTTGAAGCACAGAGAGCTTCTCTGACACAGACGAGCCGGGAGCGTGGTCACATGTGGCCATGTGGGTGAGGGGGCTTCTCTGACGCCGTCCTCATTCACAGCTGCTCACCCCTCATGATGGGAGACTCCTGCTGTGTTTTCGGGGATAAAACCCTAGATGGTTGCTTCCTGTTTGATCGATGTCGGTGACCTCTTTATTCCTACTCCGGGTCCGTGAGGCTTGCTTTTAGGGGCCACACAACGTGGTCAGGATGCTTTCCCTCTTCCCCTTCTAGTGCTTCCCGCTCAAGGCCCCCGACATGCCTCCCCGAGTGGTCGGTGGCCCTGATGGCAATGTTCTTGCCTCCCACAACATTAAGTGAGAGTTTTTCTTTTTTTTTCTTTTTTAATCTTTATTTATTTTTGGGAGACAGAGAGACAGAGTGTGAGCGGGGAAGGGGCAGAGAGAGAGGGAGACAGGCTCCAGGCTGTCAGCGCAGAGCCCGATGCAGGGCTGGAACCCATGAACCGTGAGATCATGACCTGAGCCGAAGTCGGATGTTCAACTGACTGAGCCACCCAGGCATCCTCCTCCCCCGTGTTTTTCTAAAGGAATATTTCCTCTCTCCACTGAGATTATGATGATTTGTGGCACCGAAGAGAAACTGGTAATTCAGCATTCTGCTTTCAGTGTTCTAGAAGTCTCCCCAGGTGAGACACGTTAAGTATAGGAGACGGTGGAGGGTCCCAAGCGCTCATCTGTGTTCTGAGGTGCAGTGTGAGTTGAAGTAGACTCGTTAGATCTTGGGAGAGAGGTCAGCATTCCAAGGACATCTGTTGAAAACGGTCTTGGGAGCGCACAGAAGGAAGGGCTGATTAAATTCATTTAAACAAATGCCATCTCTTACTGAGCCTGCGTGTGCCCGCCTGGTCCTGCAGGAGCCACACAGGGACTAAATGGCCCCGCCTACTGGGCGTGTATAGATTTACTGGGGAGTCTGCCAAACAGCCAACGGTCCCCCACGTCTCCCGGGAAGAATCGATCCCTGGGTTCACCCGTTGGGGCGGCTCCGTGCTGGGCTCCAGGCGGTCACCGGGCAGGGGCGCACAGCAGGTCAACCCACCAAGAGAACCCTTTGATCATACACGCTCCGTCCTCGGAAAAGTTTTACAACCTTTTGTGCTGAATTAATTTTAGGCCAGGAAATTAACACTGACAGTGCTATTAATCAGCTGCAGATCTTACTCAGAGTTTGTAAATTAGCCCACAAATATCCTTTTTCTGGTCCAGGATCCTACACTGCATTTAACTCTCATGCCTCCTTAGTTTCCTCCAATCTGCATCTTGAGGACGTTTTACTTCGTAGGTTTGGGGAGGTTCCCTTTCTCAACAGCTTTAAAATGCAGGTCCCCCTTCGGGGACCTGTGCTCCACCATATAAAGAGAAGTATTACTAATACCAATGCTGATAATAATACCATTTCCAGTAGCATTCCTGGTAACGGTTAATATTTCTTAGGTGCTTTCCGTGCGCCAGGCAGCGTTCATTTTGTTACATTTCCCACCACGTGAATCTTCACAATGAGCCTTTGAGTTGGGTTCCGTTCCATCCAAATCTTTCAGCAGGGGAAAGGGGACAGAGAACTTATGTGACTTGCCACGGTCACAGAGCAGCTAAGGGGTGGAGCTGGGATTCGAACCCAAGCCAGCGTGCTCCAGAAGCCCCATGGGACCGGAATGGCTGCAGTCGTACTTTCTCGGGGGGTGAATGGTGGTTCTGTAATTGCCGACAGCAGGGCGTGTGACACGGTGGACGAGATCCGGGACACAAGTCGTCAAAGCAGGGCTGTCACAGAGTTCTGTCCACAGAGGAGGAAGTCTCACCCCTGCCCTAGAGAAACTTCCCGCAGCAGGTGACAGGTCAGCGCATCCATACTCACCACCCCAGGTGATGTCTGCCAGGGATCGGGGACCTCCCAGGAGAGAGCAGCGCAAAGGGGCAGAAGGGAGAGGGAGCGTCTGTGTTCCCCACAGGCTGGCGCACAGACGAGGCTGTGGGGGAGTTACGGGCATGAGTGGTGGATGTGAGGGGCCTCGAGTGCCGAGCCAAGAACCGCGGTCTGCTCCCTGCAGGGAGGGGGGATCTGAGGCAGGGGATTCCGCAAAGATCTAAGTCGGCAGAGTGGAGGATAGATCTGGGCGGTGGGTCCCTTTGGCTGGTTCCATGCCCAGATGTGAGCTGGAGGTCACGGTCAGAGCAGGCCAGGGAAGGGAAAGCGCATGCAGAGAGAGGAGGGGGAGGGGCCGTCTTTGTTACACAGAAAGCCTGACAGGGAAATACCATAGCTTCTTACAGGCAGGTCTTTGTTGGTCACACGGTGTCCTGGTTTGGGTCCCTCAGAAGGGGACCAGAGATGAGGGCTCTGAGGTGCAAGGCTGATTTGAGGGGCAGGAGGCCCAGGAGGCCAGGGTTTAGTGATGAGATGAGTCCGGAGCCTGATCCCTGGGGAAACTCCGGATAATAATGTGAAACAGGCTCCTTAGACGGACCCCCGACGGGTGACGGGTCTAAAGTACTTGTACACGGACTCCTGTCTGTCACTGTTGAGCGAAGCTCCAGGGGTGTGTTAATTCCCACGCCTGCCCGGCCCTTCGAGCAGAGAGAGATGTGCCCCCCGGGTTTCAGGACCCCAGAACAATGGGTGGGGCCTCATGGTGTCTGCTAACAGGGCTTGGCGGATCCAGGAGAGTAAGTGAAATAAGACATCTTTTGAAATGGCATAAAGTGACATGTTTTAATCAAAGCCACAGACGTTTCACCTGTCAGCCTTCGATGGAGGGGGACATACACAGGGCTGACTGGCAGGGTGGTGCCTCCAGAAGTGTCACGAGGGTGGGAGGGGCTCATGGAGGACCTAGGATTTAGCCCAGGGCGGAGGACTGGCGGGTTCCGAGAGGCGCAGTGGAGTCCCCGGGAAGGGTCTGGCGGGAGCAGTGCATGGAAAGGGACGGCGTCATTCCTGGAACAGAGGTGTCAGGAGGGGGGATGGGACGCTCTAGTGCCTGGCTAGATGCTCTGATGACGTCCACAGCGAGTCCTGCAGGGTCCCCTGTCCACAGAGAGCTCTGGGCTGACGAGCCAAACAGCGTGTTCCTGAGCAATGGGGACACGGGATAGAGAAGGAAAACGTGAGGACCCAGAGCCAGAGGACCCACGGGGATGAGGGCAGGCTGCCCGGGAGCACTTCTGTTAGATCCTGAGAAGCAGGTGGGGTTGGGACAGGTGGAGGAAAGAGGGAAGACCAGGAGCCCAGGTGCAGCCACTAGAGTGTGGGCTCTGTTGGGGACACGGAGCACTGCGGGAGGACATGGAGCACTGCGGGGGGACCAGGAGCATCGCAGGAGGACCAGGAGCACTGCAGGGGGACCAGGAGCACTGCTGGAGGACCAGGAGCACCGTGGGGGGATGCGGAGCACCATGGGGGAATGCGGAGCATCGCGGGAGGACGAGGAGCATTGCTGGAGGACTTGGAGCACAGTCCGAGCCGGATACAGGGCCAGATTTTCTTCCCTGTGCTTGAAGAAGTATAGATTTTTTTAAATTCTTTTTTTTAACATTTATTTATTTTTGAGAAGACAGAGAGAGACAGAGCGTGAACAGGGGAGGGGCAGAGAGAGAAAGAGACACAGAATCCGAAGCAGGTTCCAGGCTCTGAGCTAGCGGTCAGCACAGAGCCTGACTCAGGGCTTGAACCCACGAACCGTGAGTTGACCTGAGCCACAGTCGGACACTCAGCCAACTGAGCCACCCAGGCACCCTGAAGAAGTGTAGATTTTAATTGATAGCTGTGGAAGGCTGTTGAACCGGGACCAGCAGTATCAGAGGATGGCCTGGATGAGGACGGGCAGCCCGGCCAGGTGACCACGTGGGGCAGGAGATGGAGACAGTGAAACTGAGATTTCTCAGGAGATGCTCCAGGGAGATTAACGAGCCGGATCGTGCACGAGGCCAGGCGAGCGGTTCACTTCCAATCTCATGGTGCACTCTTGTGACTCAGAGCAAGGTCTGGGCTTTACTGTTGAGGCAAATTCGGTGGGGCTGGCCGGCCAACCTTGAACGCGTCTCATGGGTTAATTAGTTTCGGTTTTCCTGCTCTTCCAAGATTTCGCTTTCACAGCCGTGGCTGCCTCGCTGCCAGTGGGAAGCCGTAGGCAGATCCAAGACGGCCGGTGGTTGAAGTGCATTGAAATGCATCCATCCAAAAATTGTACAAGTCTGTTACCAAGTGACAGTGTTTACTGCCGTTCAACAAAAGTTTGTTTCAAATGACCTTGAAGGAAGTTGGACCGCCTCCCGTGTCAGCCACAAACAGATGGAAATGTGTGTGCAGACGGCAAGAGAAGGATTTATTTTGAAAGCTCTTGAAAAATCGTGTCTCCTACCGGTGTCAGAACACGTATCAATGTAAGAACACACTCTTCTGGCATAAACAATGAGAATCTTATTTTATTCCTGACAAACAATATTTGTTATGAAAGCATATGAATGTGGGTTCTGTTTTCTCCATTAAATTATTGAGAATTTTTGTTTTCATTTTAAACATGACATTCAAAGAAGAGGAAGTCGGAGATTTGAAATTTGAGGTAGTCCTTACTACTCTCATCATTAGAAATGTAAAGAAATGAAGTCTCCTGACCAGGAGAGCCTACAACATCAGCACCATGAGATCTCTGTGGCTCAGTGCATTTTCCCCCAAAGGCATAGGGCTATTTCTGCTTCTACGCTTGCCCCCAGAACATCACCACCACCCCCCAACCTAGAGATGGAGTCTATGTTCTCTCTGCTTGAAATTGGGCTGGGGGCCAGGGGTGGGTGGAATTTACACCTGCCTCAATTAGTAGACTATGGTGGAAGAGATACTGCCAAGGTCATGGAAGGTGGTATGACTTCTATCCGGCTCACTCTATCTCTCAAGACACTTGCCTTTGGGGCCCGGCCACATGGGTAGGCCACGCGTCGCTGCTCTAGTATTGGACAAGCTGACAGCCAGCGTTAGCCACCAAACACATAAGTGCACCCTCAGATAATGCCGGTCACCAGCTCCAAACCATCCCCCGCTGAAGCCAAGTGGGCAGAGACCAGCTTTCTCCACCCAGCCTTGCCAGATTGCAGACTCGTGGGCAAAATCAATGCTGTTTTAGGACACTGAGTTTTGGGGCAGTTTCTCATGCAGCAATGACAACTGGAAAAGTCCCCTGAAGCTGAAGCCTGGGATAGAAAAGCGCGCAAACAGGATGGCCATGACTTCTGGGTGTCCGGGTGGAATTCTTGACCATGAAGAGACCGAGCAGCATGTAAGAAGCTCAGAAGAATTGCAAGGATTTGTAGCAGTCTGGGCCATAAGGAACCTACGTGTGTCAGCAAGGTCAAGGTCAGTGCTTTCCCAGAAGCACAGGCGTGAGCACCAGCGAGCACATGCACAAGCAAGGCTCACAGTGTTACAGAGAGGATGGAAGAACCTGGTGACAAATACTGATTTGGGAGGAAGCCAGAGCCACGGTTGCTGGAGGGAACATGTCCTAGAGGCCCCACGGAGGGTAACCGAGGGGGCAGGAGCAAAAGAAGGGCTCTTCTCTCCCCCTTCTTCCTTCCTCTCTGTTCTTCTCTTGCACACGAGAAAGACTTGAAGGTAAAGATCAGTTAGTAATCAATGAAAAACAAGTGTCGTCTGTAAAAGTCCCTCTGGTTTGAAATCTAAGCGCAGGACGCAGCAAACCATGGGGGCCAAACCACCGCTGGGCACCCACCTCCCCTTCCCAGGGAGGACTGCTTCAGCCCAGCTGTTTAGATAGGTCGCCCATCGGTACTGAACTTCAAAGACATAGCACCCAAAGAGGTACATGTCTTTACTTACAGATTATCTCTGTATACAATTGTGCCGATACAATGCGTACATTTAAAATTTTACGCAAAATACAAAACATGAATAGAGTTCTTATATTTAAACCGTGCCCTCTTGAACACTGGATTATCTTGTGCTCCACCTTGCAGACCAATGGTTTAGAGTTTGGACCTCAGGAAAAGTCATGACCAAAACATTGCTGCCATCTTGAATATGTTACTTAACCATTTTAAGGTACATCTCATTGAGAGAGCTGTACAGACAGACCCAATTGTATAGTGGCTGTAACACAATAGACTTTCTTTTTCTTTTTCTTTTTTTAATTTTGTGACTCCCTTCACCCATTTCTCCCACCACCCATTGTCTGCCTCTGGCAACCACCCATTTGTTCTCTGTATCTATGAGCTGGTTTTTTGCTTTTCTTTTTTTAGATTCCACATGTAAGAGAGACCATACGGTATTTGTCTTTCTCTAGCTGACCTATTTCACTTCGGATAATGCCCTCAAGGTCCATCTATGATGTCGCAGATGGGAAGTTTTATTCTTTTTATGGCTGAATAATATTCCGTTGTATACACATATACCACTATTCCTTTATCCATTCATCCGTTGATGGACACAGGTTGTTTCCATCTGTCTGCTCTTACAGTTAATGCTGCCGTGAACAGGGAGGTGCAGATATCTTTTCGAGTTAGTGTTTTTATTTTCTTTGGATAAATACTGGAAGTAGAATTGCTGGATCATAAGGAAGTCTTATTTCCCATTTGTAAAAATGTTTGTTTATTTTTGAGAGAGAGAGAGAGAGCGGGCGACACAGAATCCGAAGCAGGCTCCAGGCTCTGAGCTGTCAGCACAGAGCCCTACGCGGGGCTCAGACTCACGGACCACGAGATCATGACCTGAGCTGAATCAGGATACTTACCTGACTGAGCCACTCAGGCGCCCCTAATTTTTTAAGGATGCTCCATACTGTTTTCCACAGTGGCTGTACCAATGTACATTCCCACCAACAGTACATGAGGGTTCCTTTTTCTCCACGTTCTCACCAACATCTGTTGTTTCCTGTGTTGTTAATTTTAGCCATTCTGACAGATGTGAGGTGGCATCTCGTTGTGGTTCGATTTGCATTTCCCTGATGAAGAGTGATGTTGAGCATCTTGTCATGTATCTGTTGGCCACCTGGATGTCTTCTTTGGAGAAATGCATATTCAGATCATCTGCCCACTTTTTAATTGGATTGTTTGTTTTCTTGCTATTGAGTGGTGTGAGCTCTTTATATGTTTTGGATAATAACCTCTCCTCAGAGGGATGATTTGCAAACATTGTCTCCCATTCTGTAGGTTGTCTTTTCATTTTGTTGATGATTTCCTTTGCTGTGCAGAAGGTTTTTGGTTTGATGTCGTCCCAATAGTTTATTTTTGCCTTAGTTGCTTTTGGTGTTGGATTCAAAAAATCATCACTAAGGAATTTACCCCCTATGATTTCTTACAAGAATTTTATGGTTTCACGTCTTATGGTCATATCTTTAATCCATTTTTTAAGTTTATTTCTCCATTGAGAGAGAGAGAGAGAGAGAATGAATGAATGAATCCCAAGCAGGCTACACACTGTCAGCACAGAGCCTGATGCAGGGCTCGAACCCATGAGTGATGAGGTCATTAATTGAGCCAAAATCAAGAATCAGACACTTAACTGACTGAGCCACCCAGGTACCCCTACTCTTTAATCCATTTTGATTTAATTTTTGTATATAATGTAAGACAGTGACCTGATCTCATTCTTTTGCACATGGCTGTCCGGTTTTCCTAACATCACTTACTGAAGAGACTGTCCTTTCCTCATCAAATACTCTTGGCTCCTTTGTTGTAAATTAATTGACTACAAATGTGTAGATTTATTTCTGGACTCTCTGTTCTGTCCCATTGATCCATATATCTGCTTCTACACCAATACCATATTGTTTTCATTACTACAGCTTGATAATATAGTTTGAAATCAGGTAGCATGATGCCTCTAGGTTTATTCTTTTTTCTCCAGATCTCTTTGGCTGTGTGGAGTTTTTGTGGTTCCGTAGAAATTTTAGGATCATTTGTTCTGTTTCTTTGAAACATGCCATTGGGTTTTGATAAAGATTGCATCGAGTGTGTAGATTGCTTTGGGTAGTGTGGACATTTTAACAATATTGATTCTTCCAATCCATGAGCACAGAATATCTGTTCATTTATTTGTGTCTTTTTCAATTTATTTCATTAATGTCTTGTACTTTTCAATATAAACGTCTTTCATCTTCTTGGTTAAATTGATTCCCAGGTATTTTATTCTTTTTAATGCAGTTGAAATTGGATTGTTTTCTTAGTTTCTCTTTCTGACAGTTCGTTATTAGTGTATACAAACGCAATCGATTTTTGTATGTTGATTTTGTATCCTGACACTTGACTGAATTTGTTTATCAGTTCTGACAGTTTTTTAGTGGAATCTTTAGAGTTTTCTATGTAGAGTATAATGTCATCTGTACATAATGACAGTTTTCCTTTTCCTTTCTGATTTGGATACCCTTTATTTCTTTTTCTTGCTTAATTGCTGTGGCCATGACTCCTAATACTATGTTGAATGAATGTAGGAAGTGTTGTGATCCTTGTCTTGTTCCTGATATTACAGAAAAAGTTTTCAGTTTTTCACCGTTGAGTATGATACTAGCTGTGGGCTTGGCATATGTGGTCTTTATTATGTTGAAGTACACTCCCTTCATACCCACCTTGTTGGGTATTTTTATCATAAACAGATGATGAGTTTTGTCAAATTTTTCTTTTGCATCTATTGAGATGATCATATGATTTTTATCCTTTGTTTTGTTAATGTGGTGTGTCCCATTGATTTGTGGATGTTGGACCATCCTTGCATCCATGGAATAAATCCCATTTGATCATGGCATGTGATCCTTTTAATGTATTGTTAAATTCAGTTTGCTAATATTTTTGTTGAGGATTTGTACATCTTTGTTTATCAGGGATACTGACCTGTAATTTCTTTTCTTGTGACATCCTCATCTGGCTCCAATATCAGGGTAATGCTGGCCTCATAAAATGAGTTTGGAAGAGTTCCCTCCTCTTTTATATTTTTGGAAGAGTTTGAGAAGGATTGGTATTAACTCTTCTTTGAATATTTGGTAGACTTCACCAGTGAAGCCAACTGGTTCCTGGACTTTTGTTTGTTGGGAAGTTTAAAAAAATTTTTTTTAATGTTTAATTTTTAGAGAGAGAGAGAGAGAGAACATGAGCAGGGGAGAGGCAGAAAGAGAGAGAGGAAGAAGCAGGCTCCAGGCTCTGAGCTGTCAGCACAGAGCCAGATGTGGGGCTTGAACTCATGAACTGTGAGATCATGACCTGAGCCGAGGTCAGATGCTTACTCAACTGAGCCACCCAGGCGCCCCTGTTGGGAAGTTTTTAATTACTGATTCAATCTCCTTACTAGTAATCAGTCTGTTGAGATTTTCTATTTCATCATGAGTCAGTCAGATTGGTAGGTCATACATTCCTAGGAATTTATTCATTTCTTCTAGGTTGTCCAATTTGTTGGCACATGACTTTCCATAGTGTTGCTTATGATTCTTTGTATTTCTGTGGTATCAATCATAGCATCTCTTTCATATCTGATTTTTTAAAGTTTATTTATTTATTCTTGGGGGATGGAGGAAGGGAGGGGCAGAGAGAGAGGGAGAGAATCCCAAGCAGGCTCCATGCTGTTAGTGCAGAGCCTGATGTGGCTCGATCTCGCGAACCATGAGATCATGACCTGAGCTGAAATGAAGAGTTGGATGCTTATATGACTGAGCCCCTCTGATTTGATTTGAACCTTTTCTCTTTATTTCTTGGTGAGTCTAGCCAAAGGCTTGTCAATTTTGTTTATCTTTTCAAAGAACTAGCTCTTAGTTTCATTGATCTTTTCTATTTTCTTTTTAGTCTCTATGTCATTTATTTCTGCTCTAATCTTTGTTATTTCCTTCTTTTTACTGACTTTAGGCTTTGTTCTTTTCCTCGTCCCTTGAGGTATAAATTTAGGTTGTTTATTTACACTTTTCTTGTGTTATTGAGGTAGGAATTTATTGCAATGAACTTCTCTTTCAAGACTGCTTTTGCCACGCCCCACGAATTTTGGTATGCTGTATTTCCATTTTGGTTTGTCTCAAGGTATTTTTTGTTTTCTATGTCTTCTTTGAGCCATTGATTATTCAGTTGCATGTTGTTTAATCTCCACATATTTATGAATTTTTCAGTTTTCTTCAGGTAATTTCTAGTTTCATACCATTGTGGGCATAGAAATATCCATGTACACACTTAGCACAGGTATGGCACATTAAAGGTGCTAAGTAAACAACAGTCTTTCTGGGAAGAGAGAAGAAGCTAGGAGGGAAGGGGGTGGTGAGGAAGTGGGAGGCTTGGATCCTTGGTGTGACTCTGCCATAGCTGAGTGACCTTGGACAAGTCACTTACTTGTCCTGTGGGCCTGTTTTTCACCTATAAAACGAGCAGAGTGGACTCATCATGTGTGGGGTGGCATATGTTTTCTTTCTTTAGCTTATATTATTATTGGCTTATGTTTTTGGTCATTATCAGACTGACCTCCTTGAGGACAGAGTCTGTATCTTTTGCCCCTAAACCCAGTCTTGGGCCGGCTTTCTGCAGAGCCCTTCTGTTCCCTCAGTTCACCACACTCCTATCCCAGATCTCAGGCCCACAGTGCTGTCCAAGGTCATCTACCCTACGGCACTGGAAAAGTGACTTGATACCTACGTGCCCGTCCATCTAAATGTTAGAAGTGCTCATTCCATCTTGGTTCCGTTTCACCGAAAAAGTCCGGAGGTGGGACTTTGGTACTTAGAGATTGCAGGGTCTCTTAGAGCTGAGAGGCCTTCCCAGAGTCCTTACCTCATTGCAGAGTGTCCCCAGAGGCTCATCAGCCTTCCATGGGAGAAGATGTTAATTTCTTTTTTTCTGTCTTCCAATTTATCTTTCCATAAAAAAGTGTTTGTGGATACTCTGGAAGCCCCGGGGCCCTGCTTCATCCTCCTACACCCCTGGCTTCCCACCAACTCATACCCTCTCTCTCCCAGTAGAGCAATAAAGCCACGATCATAGCGGGGACAGATCTGTGTTTCCAGACGGCTCACCTACATGTGCATGTGGACCTTCCACATGGCCCAGAAGCCACAGGCAGAAAAGAGAAATTAACAGAAGGACAGAGTGCAAACATTTATATTATTAGCTAGCATGTTATTTCTGGAAGACTTGCTTTCCCAAGGGAAATATCTTGTCACAAGTTTAATTCGTTGGCAGAGGGCAGGACTGAGTTGTTTACAGAGCACACTTTCTTATTGTCTTATTTGTTTGGGACTCATCAGTGAAGACGCAGAGGCCCAGAGAGGCTGTGACTTGCTCAGGGCCAAACAGTGAAGAGATGGCAGAGACTAGACCAGGACACAGGTCTTTGGGCTCCTGATCGAGTGTTTTTCCCGGGCCAAAAGCTAAAATGCAGAGCTTTTCGGAGCATGTGGGTAGCTCAGTTGGTTAAGCATCCGACTTCAGCTCAGGTCATGATCTCACGGTTTTGTGGGTTTGTGCCCCGCGTCGGGCTCTGTGCTGACAGCTTGGAGCCTGGAGCCTGCTTCGGATTCTGTGTCCCCTGTCCCCCTGCTCATGCTCTGTCTCTCTGTCTCTCTCTGTCTCAAAATAAATAAACATTAAAAAAATTAAAAATAAATAAAATGCAAAGCTTTTCACATCAAACATTAACCTCGTTAAACAAAGAACCGATCAATGATGTAGAAAGATTATTTGGACTTGCTGGCAGAACTTTTCTCCCAAATTCTCATCCTCACCATGGCGTTTAGAGAGTATCAGTGGCGGGGCTGACAGTGTTTACCGCACATTGTGTTCCCACCCGCCTCCTGACTGCAGTGATGCCATTGTCACATTCTAGTCCCTGACTTATGTCCTGCCCCGGCTCCTCTCCTCTACTCCCCGCTTTGATTTCAAGCAGGAAACAGGAAATGCAGCCACGGGTAAAGCCACGAGACAGGAATGCAACATTTGCTACTACATCCTTCATTAAACTCCAGAGTTAAAATAATCCATGCAGATGGCAAGGTCATCAGCGCTCTGCCGGTTTATCTTAGAAGAGTTATTTTCCACAATTCAGATGTGGGCCGGAGGCCAACTCTAATAAGGTAGAAAATTCTTACAGTGGAAAACCGTGTGTGTGTGTGTGTGTGTGTGTGTGTGTGTGTTTCTGATGAACTCTGAGGACCCACTGTGCGTTGCCTTGTATAGAGATTGTTTTTATTTTGTGTCCTGGATCATGAATAGGCTCAATCTTAGTCTCAAAGGCAAATGCATATGGAGATGTAAAGAATGGGCGAGTGGGGAGGGGGGCAATTTGAAACGCGACAGGGTCTCTCTCAGCAAAATGAATAATTAAATTTTGCATTTCTCGTCCAACAAAAGTGGTAATACGGGCGGACGCCGAGGGAAGTGTGACCGTGGTGTTAATGACCGTGGATTGAATGTGTTCATCACACTGTTCTCTTGTCGTGTGAAGGTGGGTGTGAGGGAAGGAAACGCGTTTACAGGCAGAGCGCCCCACGGAAGTGAAGGCAGTTCTGCCCTTTTGTGATCTTGCCACGGAGTTCGTTTGTCCCGAGGCAGAGTTTTATTCTCTTTTATTGTATTTTCTCTTTCTCTCTCTCTCTTCTTTCTCTCCATCTCTCCAACCCTGGTTAAACACTTAGATCTATTCCTTGATGCCACATAAATTAATAGTTTAGGAAGAAGGCATTTCGTACTACTTTCCATGTTCTCAGCTAACGCACGGGCCATAGCAGTAGTATTCACGGTAACCCCAAATGGGAAGCTACTGGCCAGAGGTGTGGATCAGATGTAGCGTCCCCACCCGGCAGAACGGAGAAGGACCTGTAACCTCCTGCTACAGGGTGGGTGAACGTCACTTACATAATGTTGAGTCACAGGATCTGGGCGAGAGAATATGCCATATGAGTCTATTTATAGACATGAGCATAAAACCAGGCAAAACCCTACCCATCCTGTTACAAGCAAAGGCTGGGCTTATCTTTACAGCTTTTAATGACAAGGTGGGGAGGGAGACCTCCTGGGTTCCCGTAATTTTATTTCCAGATTTAGGGGTTGGCTACACCGGTAGAATCTGTTCGGTCTGAAAAACTTTTGAGCTTAGCAACCTTTTTTGCACGTATATTTTATTGTTTATTTTAAAGAGAGCATGGGCAGGGGAGAGGGGCAGAGAGATTGAGAATCCCAAGCAGGCTCCATGCTTGGAGCACAGCTTGATGTGGGACTTGATCCCATGACCCTGAAATCATGACCTGAGCCGAAATCAAGAAGAGTTGGACGCTCAACTGACTGAGCCACCCGGGAGCCCCATGAATGTGTATTTTAATAAGAGATCCCCAAACTTCACTCAACAATAGTTTTTTAAAAAATGTTTACTTTTTGAAAGAGAGTTTGAGGGGGGCGCAGAGAGAGAGGGGGACACAGAATCAGAAGCAGGCTCCAGGCTCCGAGCTGTCAGCACAGAGCCTGATGTGGGGCTCGAACCCACAAACCGTGAGATCATGACCTGAGCCAAAGTCAGACGCTTAACCTACTGAGACACCCAGGCACTCCAATAGTAGTTTTTACAAAGGGACTTAGCCAATTACTATGTGCACACATCCAGGACCCCAGCCGGGTGGGCGTTGGTGCAGACAGAGGGAGGAGTTGGTAAGCAGAAGTCATCACACCGCAGTGTGCTCCTTCCTTCCCGCCTTCCCTGTGCTCTGCTCCCTTCCGGCTCAGCCTGGAGCTCTGGGCTGTTCCCGACTCTCTCCTGCTTTTCCAGTCTTGCCTAGTCCACTTCATTCTGGGGAGTGACCCCTGCTGGAGGCCACCTTGAGGTCAAGAGCCACACTGGGGGCTGCAAGACACGCGGGGGGCGAGAGCCACAGTGGGAGGAAACAGCTTGCACCTTTTGTGATACAAATCGGAGAGGAATGAGTATGCCTGTGACCCCTGGGTGGAGAAGACAGCCACCAGGGCCCCACGCACTTGTGGGCTCAGGGAGGCGGGGCAGAAAGGAAGAACAAAGCCCAGCACTGGGAGCACAGCCCCAGAGGGAGCACTCTGGACCAGCAGTCACCCAGGCGGAGAATCGCCTTAAAATTGCCTCCCCAGCGTCTCATCTGTCACACACTCGTCGTCCGCGACGGGGCGGTGCAGTCCAAGCAGAAATCTGACTCTCCCTCCAGGTGTCCACAATGCCGAAAGAGGAAAGATCCAGCCCCAAAGGGACTCCCTGCTTTGTCACCCGGCCCTGCTACGGCAGGTGGCTGCAGTCAAGTCTGCCAGCGCCTCCCGCGATTAAGGACCAGGCCTTGGACCACCAAACCGCTACTCACCTGCGGCAGGTGGCCCCCACACACAGGCCAGGGACAAAACAGGAAAGAGGCAGAGGCAGTGGGCCCGGATGCCCCCCCAAGAGGTCCCCTGACCCTCGAGCAGGGGTGAAGCCCGGCACCACGCCGGGGGGAGGGAGGAAGCCTCCGCTGGCGCTAGCTGCACTGGTGGGGCCCCTCCAGTGCGTGGCCTTCCTGTGGCTCGTGTCTGAAGGGCACTGCACGGCCCAGGGGAGCGCAGGCCCGCACCCCTGCCACGCTCTCACGGGTCAGCTCCGGAGACCTCGCGCTCGGGCTGAACTGCTGGAGGCCATCAGGACCAGCTGTGGCGGAAGACAGTGGGATCCGCCACCACTGGGCGTCCACGTCCTGTGTCCCGAGCTGACGGCTCACGTGCCGAGCTGGAAAAGGCAAAGGATAAAGCACTGGCTACCGAACTGGGCTGCGTGGATGCCGCTGAGCTTTCCATACGCAAAAGTAATAAAAGCCGGTGTCAAAAAAACAAAACGACCCCCCTGAAGTCTGATCAGGACTCTCCCGCCCACGTGGCCCGCGCCAAGCTGGGAACTGGGAACAAAGCTGAGGTTCACATGTAGACCGTACTCCTCCGTCTACAATGGCCGTGTCTCAGTCATGGCCCCATGCCCGCCCGCATGCTTGCTGCACACGGCTGAGCAGGAAGATGCTGGCAGGTCTAGCAGATGGTTCCTGGCCTGGACCCTGCTGCAGAGACCCCTTGGGGACCGGTGGCCGTGTGCTGGCTCCTCAGCCTCAGCCCTGAGAGACGCAGGCCAGGGCACCTACCGCTCACGGGGACATCAGAATCCAGGGAAAAGATAATCGTTGGTCGGAGCTTGACTCTTGTCCTAGGAAGATGGCCATGGCTGACACAGAAGCCAGCAGGCCTTCCCGGGAGAATCAAACACCAGGAGTTAAGAAATCTCAGTCTTTGTGGCTAAATGTGTTCGATGACAGAATAGTGCTCAGCTCCCAAACGTTTCCACCTTCAAGGCCGTCTGCCGCCCCCCAACCCCTGTCCCCGGTGCCAGGCATCTGACTCACAGCGGCTGTTTTCCAAACTCTTAGGACTCTTTTCTCTTTTTCTTTATTTTTTTTAATGTTTATTTATTTTTGAGAGAGAGACAGAACACGAGCAGGGAAGGGGCAGAGAGACAGGGAGACACAGAATCTGAAGCAGGCTGCAGGCTCTGAGCACAACAACGGGGCTCAAACCCATGAACCATGAGATCACGACCTGAGCTGAGATCAAGAGTCAGACGCTTAACTGACCGAGCCCCCCAGGCGCCCCCACAAAAGTCTTAGGACTCTCATCTACAGCATTCAGTTGTCAATTAATCATGAATTGATTATTAGTGTCTAGATAACTCTACTCACATTTTTATAAAATTAAACTTTGTGGCACCTACGCATCTCGGTGCCAAGTTTTGAAAGCCAGGAGCCGTGATTGCGCCTTTCTCTATGTGGTGTTCCCTGGTGTCCCCGTCATGCCTGAGGACCGGGTTTCTCCTTGGATGCGCACCTGGAACAAAGCCAGAGGGCCTCCGGTCTGTGAGGGGGGACGGCTCAGGGCCTGGCAGCCAGGAGCCGGGGATGGTGCCCGTCACTCAGGTCCGTGATGCTTCTCTGTGAGATACGAGCTGGGTCTGCCTCCACGCCCGAGGGTCATGGCTTGGACGGAACGGTTGGTGCTGCATGACCGTGGGACCCCCTGCAAGGCCCTCACAATGTCACCCTGGGATCGAGCAGCCCAAACCTGCCATTCCGGTTCTGAAGTGTGTGCGTTCCCCGCCCTGCTAATTACCTCAACCAGACACTTTGACGTTAGGTGAGGCCTTTTCTCAGTACCTGCCTGTCCCACCAATGGAGTTTCTAATGTTTATTTTTGAGAGAGAGACAGAGACAGAGAGACAGAGCACGAGTGGGGGAGGGGCAGAGAGAGGGAGACACAGGATCTGAAGCAGCTCCAGGCTCCGAGCTGTTGGCACAGAGGTGTCCCACGCACCGACCCCCTCACCCCATCCCACTCAGCTCACTTCTGCCCAGCACACTGAGCTGAACATCCCCAAGGCCGGGGTTTCATAATGGGCATGATCACAAGGCTCCGGCTTCTGGAATGTTCTTAGGGCACACGGAGCCTGCAGGCGCCTGACCAAGGCCAGCTCGGACGCAGGGCCCTCTGCTGGAGGCAGACACCTGCCCTGCTTGCCCCAGGGAAGGGCAGGTCACAGGCTGGGAACCAAATCAGGGGAGTGGCAGGGACTGGTGAGGGCAGTTTCTGACTTGCTCCTCAGCCTGGTCCATCCCACCCCATTCCCGTGACAAACACAGAGTCTGGAAAGTTCGGAGGCTCCTCGCGCTGCCCTTGGTGTCTGTGTCAGAGGAGGTCTGGCCCGGGCGCTGAGCTGACGGCCCCAGACCAGCGGCGATGCCCTGACCCAGCACCCTCCTGCCCTACAGGGAGCCCGGGGCCCCAGCGGGACACCTGTTCCCAGTGGTCCCGAGAGCCCGCTCCGCTCACGCAGGCAGTGGGCCAGGAGCAGCAGAACGCCACTGGAACCCCACTTGCCAGCTCATACTGCAGGCCTAGGAGAGGCAGGCGGGCCCCTTGCACGTCACCTACTCACCTCTGCACCTGCACGCTTAGGCCTGCCCCGCTCGGCTGCTTATCAGGCTTTGGCCTGTTTCCGTATCTTGGTTCCTCTCGGGAAACTGAGTCAGCCTTTCATCTTAGCGTCATAAGGTCCCCATCTAGTGGCCATGAGAGCCCATTGCAGGTCTGTCGGTCCCCTCCTCCCCCTCGAAGTCCCTGTCCTTAGGAAAACCGGGGAAAGCCAGGGTGTTGTTTGATGTGTGAGTTGGGACTGAAATGTCTAACGCACACTGCCGACGCAGAACGGGGTGACCGTTTTAGGGGGTTGTGTAGCACAGAAGCGAGTTTGCCAGGATGGCACTTGTGCGGGTGGGGTGGAGGGTCCCGGGGCTGGCTGGTGGCCTCGCCGCAGGACCTGGGACGGTGGGTGGAGGAACTTGGCTCTGGGGGGACACTGTCCCGAGATGCCACGGGATCAACTGCAGGTCACCCCCAGCCGCGGCGTGGCCCGGAGCCAGCGGGCTGTCCGCTCCCTTTGTGGCTCTCAGTGAGGGGTCGGCTGGGGAGACGGGGGTCAAATGCGTGGGTTTGGATCAGACACGCCAGCTGTGCTCCTGAGAAAGCCCTTGACTTCGGCGTCCCCCCTCTGGAAGTTTCGGGAGGATGCACATGCGGCGGGTCACAACGGAGCCCCGTGAGGGTTATGGAGGGTGGAGCGTGTGCCAAGCACAAGCTAGGTGCCCCCCACTCCCCACCCCAGCCCACAGCATCGCTGTTAATGCTCTTTTCCTCATGTATCACTTTACTCCCCCCACCCACTCCCCTGCAACTTTGAGTTGCTAGTTCTTACTAATGTGTCTTGTGTGTCCTACACACACATACTGTTGCTATGGTAACGGGAGCAGCACCACGGAGGCAGTGGCCATGAAGGCAGCTGCAGGTGCAGAAGGAGAGGCGGAGAAGCCATCGGGCGGCTCGAGGGGCTGGGGGGAGCTGCCAGGGTGCAGGGGGCCGAGGACCCAGGGCCTTTCCCTTTGCCAAGAGCCAGAGAGGAAGTTTGCTTCCCAGGAAGCCCCGGGAGCAGCTGGCCCCCAGACCCAGGCGGCCGGACGCCCGGTGAGGTCGGTCTCAGTCGCCTCCCCTGGCCCCCAGGCTCACACGGAGAGGTTGGCTGTAAGGGCCTGGCCCGCCCCCTCCCCTGAAGACCCCGTGAGAAAGGAAGACCCCACGCTTCCCCGCTGTGACCCTCGTTTTGTAAGCTTTCCCCTTTTTCTGGAGAGTCCGTTCCCCGCCCAACCAGCTACAGTTATGCTGTGACAGTCCCCCAAGTCCTGGCACGTGACTTTGTACTTCACGCGATGAAGATCTTCCAGATGGTTTGTCCGGATAAGGATTCCGGAGGCAGGCCGCTCAGGTACGCCAGGGCCGCGAAGCTGGTGGAGGGAGGGAGGGTGGAGATAGAAAATACCCGGACAGGGGCGCCTGGGGGGCTTGGTGGATTGAGCTCTGACTTCGCTCGGGTCATGATCTCACTGCTCGTGGGTTCCAGCCCCGCATCGGGCTCTGTGCTGACAGCTCAGAGCCTGGAGCTGCTTCGAATTCTGCGTCTCCTTCCCTCTCTGCCCCTCCCCTACTCACACTCTGTCTCTCTTTCTCAAAAATAAATAAACATTAAATAAAATTTTAAAAAAAGAAGGAAATACCTGGAAGGCAGAATCAAAATTCTGAAAGGTCTCAACAGGTTGAAATTTGGGGCCCACATGCTAGAGAGGAAGTACAAGGTCAAAGAGAAATTTACCACAAAAGGGAGCCCCTGTCTGCATAGAGGGGCACATGAAATATACCTGATATATACCTGAAATATACCTGAAATATACCTGGCAGGCTAAGTCCCCCCAAGCTCCTTCCCCACCACTGGTACCATGCGGCTGACAGAGAAGCCAGTTAAGCCTGAGGCAGTGGCAGGAACAGGGACAGCATTCATCAGGCAAGCCCCCCCCCCTCCGCCCCGGCTCAGATCCAGAACGTTCTGCACAGCTTAGGAGCTCCTGACGACCCGGTGAAGGGCAAGAACAGTGTTGGGAATGGAAGAGACAGAGCTCAAAGAGGACAAGTTTTCATTTATCACAGAATGGCTTTCTTTAAGAATGTGACGCTTGTCCCACCAGTGACACTCGTCCCACCACTCTGTAAAGCACTCACCGTCACACCGAAGGGAAACGTGGCGGTGTCCGGTGCCGTCTCATGAGGCGGAGCTAGCACAAATTGGCAAAAGTCACAGGAAAATGACTGTCCGAGCCCAAAGCAAACAAAATAAAAAACAGAGACCCTCAGACATTTATTGTTCCAAAAACATGACAGGCCACGTCACAGAGAAGTGCCCTCCTGCGTGCTGAGGTCGTGGAGGCAGAGCTCTGGGTCCAGACCTCATGGGGTGTGTGTGTGGTGGGGGGAGTCCTGGAAGGAAGCACTTGTGACAGACCCCGCAGCTGCCTTTCCAATGCACTCTCCCCTCCAAAAAATATAAAGCCCTGATTAAAAAAAAATTTTTTTTTTAATGTTTATTTTTGAGAGCAAGAGAGAGGGAGTGTGACCAAGGGAGGAGCAGAGAGACAGGGAGACACAGAATCCGTAGCAGCTCCAGGCTCCGAGCTGTCAGCACAGAGCCCGACGCGGGGCCTGAATCCATGAACCTTGAGATCGTGACCTGAGCCGAAGTCGGACGCCCAACTGATCGAGCCACCCAGGCGCCCCTGAAGCCCTGATTTTATATCGAGCAGCTGCGTGCTTAGCTAAAAACTGTGTTTCCCGATCCCTTGCAGTTAGGTGTGGTCACACATCTAAGCTGTGAATGGAAGAGCTATGAATGGAAGCATTTTCTGGAGCTCCTGGGAAGGCTCATTAACAAGGACTGATTCGCCGGGAAGCACACATCTTTGCCCGTTCTCCTTCTTGCTATTTGGAATAAGGATGCAATGGCTGGCACTCCAGCAGCGGCCTTGGACCACGATACCACCTTAGGTGTAGGAGCCACACTGCAGGATGGTGGAGCAGAAAGAGAAAGGAACCTGAGTGACAGGTGGTGGTGACAGAGCTGACGTTCATACGCATTTACTGGGTGTTCACTATAGTCCATACGGTGCCCTAGGCCCTTGGTGAACCAAACAGACACCCTCTGACCTCATAGATCTTAAACTGGTGAGGGAGCCAGGGCTGCCTGCTGCCTTATATGCTGTAGGGGGCTCGCTTTCTTATCCACTCACTTCACCTTGCTCAGGGGCAGGAGGTAAGAGAAGGACACGAATGTACCCAGAGGAACAGAGACGGAGAGAAGCAAGAGAAGGCAGTATTTTAGAAGGGGCGGGGGATGAGCGCGGATGAGGGCATTCGGAGAGTGGCCGTCCTCGACCTTCAAGAGGGCAAAGCTAGTAGTGAGCTCCCTGGCTCACTTACACTCTCTAAACCTGAGTCTCTTTCCTCCCGGTAGCAGGTTTACAAAATCTTTCATCTTCAAGTGCGTTAAAAATAGATCTCAGCAACTGTTCGGGAGCGTAATTATTCCTGTGACCCCAGGAATATATCCAGCACCGATTTCTTTTGTCAGTCTCCTGAGTGCCACCCAGGGTCGCACGTACTGTGTGGTGGCAGCAGCCGGCGTGCAGACGTGGAAGCGGAGAACTGAGAGGCTTTTCACGAGCAGCTTCATGACGGCTCGTCCGCGGGTCTGAAGGGTGTGTGTGAGCCAGATGCTTCTCTCTCTTCCACCGCAGAGTAAGAAATGACACTGCCAATGTCCCAACCAGGAAGTACGCGTCCCCGTTCCATCTTGAGGGGCGTGCAGGTTATGTTTCTAAAAACGCTCCCCTTGTGAAAGTGCTCTCTCTTTCGTAAAATTTTTTTTAATGTTTATTTTTGAGAGAGACAGAGCATGAGCAGGGGAGGGGCAGAGAGAGAGAGGGAGACACAGAATCCGAAGCAGGCTCCAGGCTCTGAGCTGTCGGCACAGAGCCCGACGCGGGGCTTGAACTCAGGGATCGTGAGATGGTGACCTGAGCTGAAGTCAGACGCTTACCTGACCGAGTCCCTCAGACTCAGACTCAGTGAAAGTGCCTTTCTGATTGTCGGGGGGCTGTGGGAGGTTGTAAACGTCCCCGAGCATTTCTGACAATGGTCCGTGTTTGAGCGTGAGGTGGAGGGGGAGGCAGGCAGGTGGTGGAGGGGCCTCTGTGCAGCACTCCCCACAGTCCCGCTACCTTCTCTCTCTGTCACTCTGTCGTCCTGGCCTCTGCATGCTCACCCCCTCCTGTTTTATTGTCTTTTATTATTGTTTTAAGTTTATTTATTTATTTTGAGAGAGAAAGAGAGAAAATCCCAAGCAGGCTCCATGCTCATAGCGCAGAGCCTGTGGCAGGAGTCGAACCCGCGAACTGTGAGAGCACGACCTGAGCCGAGATCAAGAATCAGAGGCTCAACCGACTGAGCCCCCCAGGTGTCCCCACCATCCAGTTATAAAAGAGCACATTTCTCTCCATGCTCAGCATGGAGAATGCGAGCCCTTCACAGCCATAACGGGTGTCGTGAAGTTATTTCCTGGAGGACGAAGACGGCCGCAATTCTGGGTTTGCCGGACGAGGAGCAGGGCAGAGGAAGGGGCCCGTCCAGCTGTGAGGGGACTTCTCGGCAGAGCCTCGCAGGCCTGGAGGGAGGGCGCAAGCTGTACGCCAAGTGCTGGAAGGAAAGAATCGCCTAGCCACATCTCCAGTCCCGCTTCCTTTCTTAAAACGTGTGCGGCGACAGTCGGCTGTTGGGAAGGACAAACGTTGTCTCTGCTGTTCCAGGCATTTCTGCTGTTCCAGGCATTTCTGGTGTTTCAGGCATTTCTGCTTTCCAGGCATTTCTGCGGTGGCACCATGCGGGCAATCTCGCTCATCCTCAGAACAGCCGCCTGGTCACCCTCACTGCCATGCACATCGGGAAGGCCGGGGGCCGGAGGCTTTCCTTAACCTCTCCGTGGTCACAGAGCTGGCAGTCATCGGCCGGGCTCCGACTCC
>CM053562.1:7524547-7560533 GCA_028646485.1 Cryptoprocta ferox
CCAGCCGAATTGTCGACTCGGTGTCTTCACTCGACGCCGTGTTCTGGCGCTCCATCCCTGAGGACGTAGATAGACGGGGGTGCGAATCCGTAGTCCATTCCTTTTTACCAGCCGCGGAGTAAACGGTTCGCTGGGTGAGTCCGCTGGGTTTTACTTCCCCTTGCCCCGCGAAGCGCACCGGGGTTGGCCCCCGGCTGTTCCCTGACACACAGAATCCAGCCGCCACATCTTGGCGCAGTTTCTGAGGATGGTTGTACCGGTTTTTTGGCAATTACTTGTGTCCTCGACCCTCGCTGAGTTTCCAGGTGGGAAAGCACTCTCCCCCACCCCCTTCACTGACTTCGGACTTGGCAGTGCGGCTTGTTTGGGCCACTGGGACTTACACCGTATCTGAGCAAAATATTTCACTGTGTTTGTGTGTCTGGGGTTTGCCTCCCTTGGGGCCCTGCCCTCTGTCATGACGACCGCGCACCCCGTTGGGGCTCCTGGCTGGCGCGGCCAGTCAAGTGTCCGACTCTTGATCTCGGCTCAGGTCGTGAGCTCACGGTTCATGAGTTCGAGCCCCGCACGGGCTCTGCGCTGACGGCGCGGAGCCTGCTTGGGATTCTCTGTCCCTCTCTCTCTGCCCCCCTCCAGTTTGTGCTCTCTCTCTGTCAAAATAAATAAACTTAAAAAAATTAAAAAAGACATAAAGAGCATAGCCCGGATACTGGCTGCTCCTTTATCCTCTGAGCACAAGGAGCCCAGCCAGGCCCGGTGCTCGGGGGGAAGCGCGCCGGCCCGCAGCCCTCGAGGTGGACAGGGAACCCAGGAGCGTCTGTTGTACCCACTGGAATCTGAGCGTGATTTGTTGCCGGAGCAGAATCTGACCCACCGTGAAGCGGGTTCCAAAGAGTGAGCTGCTCCCGTAACCCAACCCGCAAGGTACGCTCTGGCCCTCCTGGCCACGCCGTGCAGATCACTTGCTAGAATGCTGAAAGAACACTGACCGTGGCTGTGGGTGGAGAGATTTCAAGGCAGAATGTTCATAGTATGGACTGGTCGGTATTTGCTGTATCAGATAAAGTACTAAAAGAAAGAGGCACTCAGAAAACAGTCGGCTTATTTGTTTGAAGGTGTAATTCACTTACAGCAGAATCCATCCTGCTGAGTGTACTGCCTGGGAGTTTTGACAGGAGTCTGCAGTCATGTGACTACCAGCCAAATCCAAGCATAGAATGATTCCATTGTCCTGGGAGCTTCCCCCAGGCTCCTTGGAGTTGAGCCCTGTGTCCAGGTCCAGCCCCCAGATGGGGTTATTTAAAAAAATTTTTTTTACTGTTTGTTTATTTTTGAGAGAGAGAGAGTGTGAGCAGGGGAGGGGCAGAGAGAGAGGGAGACACAGAATCCGAAGCAGGCTCCATGCTCCAAGCTGTCAGCACAGAGCCCGACTGGGGGCTCGAGCTCACAAATCAAGAGATCATGACCTGAGCTGAAGTCAGATGCTCAGCCGACTGAGCCACCCAGGCGCCCCTAACCATTATTTTTTTTTAAAGTCCTCAAGAAAACCAGCAACCATGAGGGAGCTGCCACGTGGAACAGGCTGGCCAGGCCCCTGCAGACGGGCCGTGTTCTGCAGCCGTCAGCGGGGCCACAAGGTGAGGCAGGGTGGCCTCCCCCTCCTCCTCTGGAGAAGCTGCCAGAAGACGGTAAAGGCAGGAGGCTGGAGGCCTCGGCCCGGTGTGGCCTCTGCCCAGGCTTGCTGGTTGCCTTTGCTCATTGACCTGCTCATCCCGTTCTGTCCCTTCCCTTCTCTTGGAAGTGATGCTCAGGTGACCCACCTTTCCTAGATGGTGCTCTATCCTCGCCCCGTCTCTTCCCACAGACTCACAGATGCCTCGTTTCCCAGTGAGGAAGCTGGGCCAGAAAGGGGCTCAGTGACTCAGCTCACGGCATTGCTGCCAGCCCCGAATAGAGCTTAAAATCACCGCCTTCTAAATGACACCTTAGGCCTCCCCACAGTCCGCTTGCAGCACACACTGGCAGGAGTTCCAAGTGTTTGCTTGTAACTGCAGAAGAACTGGTGAGTGTCCAGACCCGGCTTGGTTTTGAGCCACGGCCGGAGCGCAGAGCCCGGGAACGAGGCTGGCTGCAGGCCTGATGCCGTAAACGAATCCCGACCGTGGAGGTCCTGCCTGTAATCCATACTCGTCTGGGTCTCTTCACCTCACTCTTTAAAATGCTTGTGCAGGATCGCCTTTAATGATTACACTCCGTGTTGGGAGGGCGTTAGGCTATTGATCTAGTAATGTACAGTAAAGACTGATTTTTTTAAATTAATTAATTTCATTAAATTTTTTAATGTTTATTTTTGAGAGAGAGAGAGACAGAGTGTGCGCAGGGGAGGGTCAGAGAGAGAGGGAGACACAGAATTTGAAGCAGGCTGTCAGCACAGAGCCTGATACGGGACTTAAATTCACAAATGGTGAGATCAGACCTGAGCCGAAGTCAGACGGAGCCACTCAGGCATCCCTTAAAAAGAAATTTTAAGCAATTATAAGTTGATAAAATTTTTCTTTTTTTAAAAAAATATTTTTAAAGTTAAAAAAAATTTTTTTAATGTTTATTTATTTTTGAGAGAGAGCGTGAGCAGGGGAGAGGCAGAGAGGGAGACAGAATCCAAAGCAGGCTCCAGGGTCTGAGCTGTCAGCACAGAGTCCGATGTGGGTCTCAACCCATGAACCGTGAGATCATGACCTGAGCCGAAGTCAGACGCTTAACCGACGGAGCCACCCAGGCCCCCCAAGACGGATATTTAAATGAGTAACTGGGAACAACAGCTTTCAGTGTTCAGTTCATTCTAGAAACTGGACTAGATACTATAGGCTCACGTGAGGGGCTCAGATGGTTAAGCGTCCGACTCTTGAACTCAGCTCAGGTCTTGATCTCAGGGTCATGAGTTCAAGCCCCACATTGCACTCTGCTGGGTGTGGAGCCTGCTTTAAAAAAAATTACTAGAATAATTAGAATAATTACCAAAGGAACAATATGTTGTTTGTATACATTTACGTATGCGTATACATTTACATACACTTATAAATAGGAATATTAAATATAGCTATTAAATAGGAATATTGGGTCAAGTTGATAGCTAGGAACTTTTTGTAGTTATTTTTCTTGTGGCGTAAATGCCCTAATGTTTCCTGCCCAGGCTGAACAAATTGCAAGGCTTCCTATGTTGCCGGCAGGCTGGACAATTGAACTGCACATCCAAGTGACACCTGTGAAAAGATTATGTGCCTGGAGAATGGCTGTGTTAGTCTAAAGGCACCTGTTCACGGTCGGGAAAGGAACAGCCTTTTCCTGAAAATGCTTGATCTCTCACAAAAAGAAGCCAGCTTTCCGTGTAAGTCAGTCTTCTAGGCTGACGTATAGAGGAATAATCCTGACCGGTCCGTAATGAGCACGGAGATTCAGGCAGTCAGAAAAGAGCAGAAGTCCAGCACCCCAGCCAATTAGAAAGGAATGGGCTGTGAGCGTTTGTTCTAAGTCTATAGAAAGGGTAATTACTTTGGCAAGTGGTTCATTTTCTGCCCCTTAAAGGCAGCCGTAGATGGGTTATAAATAAGTGATGGCTCATAATTCATTAAAAACAAGAAGACGGGCAAAGTTTTAAGGCAGGATGAGTTTTAAGGAGAACTTTCAAAATTCAGGAAAGGGCACGGAGTCCCGGAACAGCCCGAGGCCCTCTGCAAACTTGGCATCAAGATAACCCGAAGGGGCGTCTTCCTTCTCGGGGGCCGCACCTGTCCAGGGCCACCCGCCGCAGGCACGTCGCTGGGGCCCCCGCCCTCCGCAGAAGCAGGCAGGGTACAGGACTCAGAGTCGGAGGAATTAAATCCAGTTGACTCCCTGTCTCCTTGGGACCGAAGTCCTGCCTGGTGCCGGGCCCTGGGGGAGGGGCCTCCAAGAATCCAAGCCCCGCTGTCCAGGGCTCCCCCAAGGCCAGCTGCGTCCCAGTGTCTGGGAGGGGCCCGAAGGCCGGTGCCTTTACAAGACCCCCAGGTGAGCTCAGGGCTAACTTTGCCTCCATGGCCGACGCCCCTGCTGGAGGAAAAACACTAGGGAAATGGAAGGCAAGGGGCTTCGCAGACGGTCTGCCCATGGACGGAGCCCGGTGAACAAGGGCACGGCGGGTTTGGCCTTGCCGTTTGGAGTTAAGGAAGCCCAAGATGCATTTGCTCGCGCCCCGGAGCTGAGTTCGAGGTGCAAGGGAAGGTGTGCCCACAGAGGGACAGGAGTGCCGTGTATCTTGAGCTGCAGAAATAGCAGAAGCAGGAAGGTTACTCCCCACCAGCGCCAGCCCCTCCCCCTGGAACAGGCCATACACCCCATGTGAAAGTGCCCTGCCTGTACCAGAGGGACAGGAGACAGTCCCGTCACCAGAGACCCAGAGAAGGGGAATTTGGAGCCAGGAAACCTGTGCAAACAAGCCTTGTTAAACCAACCTCACCTTCCTAGTTTCTTCATCGCTCACTCCCCCGTCGCCTTGAGGGTGCTTCACGATCTGTCCCTTCCTTGCCTGAACGCTATAAAAGCCCCTTGTTCTGTTTCAGACCCAATCAGGGACCCCAGGGGACCCCCAACGGGTCAAGGGAAACTTTGTGACAAAAAAGGAGAGCATTTGACAAAAGGCAACACCCCTCCATGATAAAAGCACTGGAGGCTGGATTTAGGGGGAATGTACGTCAGCATGACAGAGGCCACAGCTAACATCATAAACAGTGAACAAGTGAGAGATTTCCTGTAAGATCAGAAACCCTACAAGGATGTCCATTCCTGCCACTTACTCAACATAGAACTTAAGTCCTAGCCACAGCAATTAGGCACAAAGTAGAAAGAAAGAAAGAAAGAGAGAGAGAGAGAGAGGAAAAGAAAGAAAAGAAAGAAAGAGAGGGAGGAAGGGAGAGAAAGAAGAAAGAAAGGAAGAAAGAAAGAAAGGGAGGGAGGAGAAAAGGAAGGAAGGAAGAAAGGAGAAAGGGAGGGAGGGAGGGAGGAGATACAGATCAGAATGGAAGACCTAAAACTGTCTGTATTTGCAGATGATATGATACTATATATAGAAAACCCTAATGACTCCCCAAGAAACTCTTAGAATGAATAAATGAATTCAGTAATACTTCATGATCCAGGGCATTCTGCTAAGTGAAATAGTCCAGACAGAGAAAGACAAACACAAGAGAACATCACTTACATGTGGAATCCAACCCCCCCCCCCGAACTCCCAGATGCAGAGAACAGACTGGCTGCCAGAGGTGAGGGGGCTCTGGGGGCGCCCACTTCCAGGCCCAGGGGAGTAAGCCCCTGGGGGGCGAGCCCGTGCATCGCACGGGGATTGTGCATGGGTAAAAGTGCCGTACTGCATACCTGAAAGGTGCTAAGAGTAAATCCTGAAAGTTCTCATCACAAGGAAAATAAATTGTGCTCTGCGTGGTGATGGATGATTTCATGATGGATACTTAACTCATACATTGCACACCTGAAATTAATACAGTGTCACCCGGCAGAGACAGCGCTCAGACCAGCGGGGGGACCTCAGCGGAGCAGGAAGACGTCTTCCTCCCCCGCAGTGTGTCAGGAAGACCGGTCAGACTCCGGGAAGGCGATACTCCGCTCTAAGAGAGGGAGCACCGGGGGCGAGGACACACATTTGGGTACCAGACCGCATGGGCTCTGTTCCTGTTGGGGTCCCGTACACGCTGTGCTGACGTTGGGCAAGTGAGTGCCCTGACCTCTCTCTGTGCATCAGTTTTCCCACCCACAGGTGTGATTAAAACCAATTTCCAGGGGGCGCCCTGGGGGCTCAGTCGGTTGCACATCTGGCTCTTGGTTTCAACTCAGGTCATGATCTCTCAGTCCACAGGATCAGGCCCGAGTTGGGCTCTGAGCTGCCGGTGTAGACCTGCTTGACATTACCTCTCTCTCTGCCCCTCCCCGCTCGCACTTTCTGTTTCTCTCTCAAAATAAGACCGTGACCTGAGCCGAAGTCGGATGCTCAACTGACTGAGCCCCCGAGGCACCCCTTCTTTTCTTTTTTTTAATTTAATTAATTTATTATTTTTTTACTAACTATCATTTTTCAAGTGCTCGCTCAAAAGCTGCTTCCTCTGTGAGCCCCATCACGCCTGATGAACACCTCTGTTTTCTCCCTTCCATTTGTATTATAGTTATTTATTTATATGCTTCTCTCCAGAGGTTGTGAACAGCCCAAGGGCGGGACTGGTCTTACTTATTAACCTGGCATAGGTCTGGGGTACGGGCGCTCTGCTTATTTATGGTATATAACTAAGTTTTGATTAACTTAATAAAATAAAACCTACTAAATGTTTTGAACCACCAGCAACAATCCTTTATTGCATTTTAAAGGCTGAATCGGATTTTTTCACGCGTTGAGAAAGGGCGTGCAGAGACAAAGGCATTGCGGTACCTTTGTTTTTTTTTTTTTGCTAGCAAGACTCTGGCCTTCCTTGTGGTATTTTCTTGCTGCAAATCCTATAAAATATTTAGTTTCCTAAGCACACTGGACTTTAATCCTTGTAAGGAACCCTCCATCTGGAAATGTCAGGCATAATTTATTAATTCCTTTTTCCCCGCACACTGACGGGTTATATTTGTGCATTTCTAATTGGGAGCTGAGTTGCAAATACAGCAGAGATACAGAATTGGATAAATCACTTTCAGGGCACAGTTAAGGAAGCATTTCAGGATGACTTGCAACTCTAGTGAATGCCTTGTGCGGCCTGATTCGCGGGATGGTTTCAGCGCTCCGGGGCTCTGGCTGGGCCCTCTGCCCGAACGCCTCCCCCTAGGGATCCCAGCGGCTGTTGGCCTCACCTCTTTCAAGCTGAAGGGGAGTAGAATATATTACCCCAAATATGTCTCTTTGGCAAAAGGATTATCTTGAGTTGGTTATTTTTATTATTTATTTCTTTATTTTTGCATGTTTATTTATTGGCGGGGGGGAGCAGAGAGAGGGGGAGAGAGAGAATCCCAAGCAGGCTCTGTGCTGTCCGCACAGACCCGGAAGCAGGGCTCGGTCTCATGAACCAACTGTAAGATCATGACCTGAGCCGAAATCAAGAGTTGGACGCTTGACCACCTGAGCCACCCAGGAGTCCCAAGCTGGTCATTTTTAAGAAACAGCAGACATAAGAGAAGCTCCGAAAACTGACTACAAGTGACCCTTTTGTAAGACACATTTACGTTTATAAGGGAAATCTCCGCCTGTAAGGGTGTCACCCTCTCTGCGCCAGAAGGGGAAGATGACCAAAGTTCCAGAAACTCTTATCGGTGAAGAAGGCAATGTCCTAAAAGCCCCAACACCCGCATGCCTTACTACTGTGTTTTGTCTGAAGCCACATGACTGGGTCCCCAGCCACCCACCCCCAGACCTACTCCCACAGTGTCCTTTTGTCTTTAGCTGGAGACAGTATTTAAGGTGATGATTTGGGCCATTTCAGAGAGTTACTCAGGGGCTCTCTCCCATGTATGTAAGAGGTACACATATCATTAGACGTCTGGGGGTTTTCTCCTGTTAATCCATCTTTTACTACAGGAGGTCTCAGGTAAGAACCTAGAAGGGTGGAGGGAAACTTGCTTTTCTTCCCCTGCAGAGTGCCTCCTCAAATCTCACGTTCTCTCTTCCTGCAACCCCCCACCCCTCCTTAGGCATCCCTGGGACCCCTCTATCATACTGCTCCATCTCCTTCACCTTCCTGCGCTTGCCGCGCCCCTTACCCCAGTGGAACTTGAGCTCCGAGGGCCGGGCGCTCTGTTTTGTGCCCTGCTGTAGCCCAAGTGCCCAGAGCAGTCTCCTGCATACAGTTGGTGCTCCACAAACATTGATTGCATCAAGAACCAGCTCCCCAACTATCACCAATACCAACCATTGATAAGACACCGCTGGTGGGGAGAATACCACCTTGACCTCAGGTCTCCCGGAGGGAAGGGATGGTTGGAATTTACTGACGCTTTGAAGTTGGGCTTAAGGCAAGTCTCACAAAAAGGGAGGGGGCATGCTAATACTTTTTTAAAAAATTTTTTTATGTTTATTTATTATTGAGACAGAGAGAAACAGAGCATGAGTGGGAGATAGAGAGAGAGAGAGAGAGAGAGAGAGGGAGACACAGAATCCGAAGCAGAGGCTCCAGGCTCTGAGCTGTCAGCACAGAGCCCGACGTGGGGCTCAAACCCACGAACGGTGAAATCATGACCTGAGCTGAAGTCGGACTCTTAACTGACTGAGCCACCCAGGCGCTCCACGTTTTTAACACCTTTAGAAAAATCTTTAGTATTTTTAAAGCTTTAATATTACACTTTATATACTTTTTTATTTGTTTATATTATCCTGAAAACTGGAGGCCTCTGGATCCAGGCAGATGATTATTTACTTAACAGCAATAACTTTATAGTTCCCCACTGGCCAGTTCTTGCCTCTTTTGGGGCAATGTGAGAGCCAGAGGTGTGTACGGAGGGCTCCCTGCACCCCAGGACAGGAGCACCGAAATTGTCCATGTGTTTACATAGGACTGTAAGGAGCTGTACCCCAGGTCCCCATAAACAGGGTCTCCTTGGGAAGAGGCAGATCCCCCTGGAATGTAAATAAATGTCTCCAGAGGATACATAAGACAAGCCTCTCAGGGCTTCGTCACAACCTTGGAGTGTCTCCATGTCTGCGTTTTATCCTCCCTTGAAATACTAACGTATATCTCTAGGGAGGTGACTCTTTCTGGTGTTCTGTGGCATCTACATGCCCTTTGACATCCGAGACTTGTCCTTTGACCAGATTCCAGTAAACGTTGCTCAGAGAGCCCTAACTATGAAAACGTTTACTTCCTAACATCGCCTTAATTGGGAGCGCGTAAGGATCATGACACGGCGGTCATGGAAACAAAGACCATCCAAACGAGAAGAGGCAAAGACCGTTTATCAGAGCAAGGGCATCAGCCACCATCGCCTACATTGGCACAGAGACGGAGGAAGGCAGGGGAGTGGGAAAAAGGGAATCCACGAATGTCCTGGTTGGAGGCTGTCGGCACGGGGAAGGTACGGGCGGGGTGGCCAGATGCAGGGCTTCACGCGCGACCGGTCAGGGGCGCGTGTGCGGTGTTCTCCTTCCGTTGGTCCGAGTGGGAAGTAGGCGTGGAAACCAGGCAAGTGTTAATCAAGTCCTAGCTGCTTGAGGCCAGTTGTTACAGGCGTCCCTGCTTGGCTTCCTGCACCGTTGGCGAGAGACAGTGGGGCTGACTTCTCGTGGTCCGGTTTGCAGGTGGTAGATTAGCTTCCTGGGCTGGTTTCTGTCGACGGTGGGTTAGTTCCTGGGCTGGCCGCCGCACACTGGAGGTCAGAGCTCCGTGTGTACGTGCGCTCTGGGCATTGCTCATTTGAGGATCGAGTCTCCCGTGGTTTCGAGTCGGTAGGAGACAGCGAGGCAAAGATTTTGAAGCAAGGAATGCAGTCACTCTGTTGATGTTTCCTACGCGGGGCTGGTGAGTCTTTGGGGCGTCCTTCTAACGAACAAGCGGGTTATTTGCTTGGAAAAGTAAAGCTACGTTAGTGCAGACGGCACTGTGAGAAGGGCAGACAGAAAGTTCTGGATTTCCGGCGAATGAACTGAAAAGAAGGGAAGGGAAGAGTTGAGATTTGTCTAAGTGTCACAGATGTCCTCAAGGTTAGCTCCTCCCCACCCCCTCAGCTCGCGGGGGCGCTGGGATAAAAACAAGACGTTCCTGTTTCACGGGAAAGAGAGCTTCAGGGTTTAAATGGGCTGCCCTAGGTCACAGTTAAATTCAAACCCAAAGCCAGCTGTGCAGGGCCTGCCAATCTTTAAATATAACAGAGTCAGGATTTCACTGGCAAAATGAGTTTGTCTGGGAAGAGCGGAGGAATTGCAATTCGGGGACGAGCACACATAGCAAAGCAGGGGCAAGTCTGCGGAGGCCCAGGGCAGGTCAGTTTCCGTTAGGTTTCAGGAGGAAGTGGGGAGGGTCGTTATGAGCAGGCGAGATCCTTGAGGAAGACAGGAGGCTGTGGGCTGTCTCCACGGCCTGCTGCGGGGTGGGGGTGGGGGGTTGTCCCTTTCCCTAGGAGACAGAGTCCTGCACGGAAGGGGTCCTCTGCACACAGGACTGGCCGCCTGGTGCCCGGAGGTGCGGTCGCGTGTATGTGCCAGACGGGCTGACGGCTGGAGTCCTCGGCAGATGCTCGGGACACCGGTCCGTGGGGCCCCGGGGGCAGCTGGGGGTCAGCTTCCCCGGCGGGACTGCTTCTAGTGGCTGGCGGAGCAGTAGACCCACCTGGGCAGTGCTGTGCAGGGGGAGCGCCGCCGTGTCCATGCCCCGGGCTGCCGGGCTTGCCCTGAGCACCGTCACCCTCCCACCCGGCACTTCTGAGCAGCCCCGGCGGCCTCCACGGTGACAAGCTTCGTGGCCGTGTTTAGGGGCCTCTGTCTCCTCAGAGGCTGGGATGCACGACCTCGGAAAGCAGCCTTTCTGTGGGGGATGGACGTCCCCCTGGGCAGGCGCGCATCCAGGTGAGGCTGGGTCATGCTGGCCTCCACTAATGACTTGGGGGCACGAGGCACCCTGGACACATAAGTGGAGGGCGGGCTGTTGGCACAGCCTGGACGTCCAGATTTCCTCTTCTCCGCGATTGGTGAGGGAGGTCAAGTACAGTCAATTAGTTGTCAGAGTTCCAGCAGAGGCTAAGAGACCAAACGAGGGGTGCGAAGCACCCCGTATCCTGAGATCTAGTCTCACCGCACAGATTGTAGAAGGACCATCCGATCCGCTGTGGAAAGATGCTTCTGCAAAATACAAAGTCACCCTTTGCGTGTTGTGGCAAAGTCAGATCACCAAGATGTTTCCACGCGGCCCGTCCCGGGCTTAGGCCTTCACGGCCTGGAGCAGATTCCCGTAGCCCTGCTCCGAGAGACTCAGAGGCTGGGGCAAGAGAAATCACCTCCAGGCCTCAGTCACTTAAGCAAGGACTTTGATGTGATTCACACCCAGGCAGCTTCCTGCTGGTATGAGGACACCTTGGTGGAACCAGGCTAGAGCCACACCAAAGGGTACAGAGCCTGGAGGGAGGGGACAGCGCTGAGTGGCAGTGGGAGGTGTGTGCAGGAGCGGGGACAAGGACAAGGAACCTCACAGGACAGGGGGCCTGGGCAGAGCGGGGTGAGTGCCAGCCTCACGTAAGCCTGGCTCCAGATGACAGCACGCACCGCACCTGTCCCCCACCCGTTCCCTGCCGGCCCTGCTGCAGCTTCTGTAGTCTGAGTTCAGGCCCAGCTGGGGAAGGGAGACAGTTTAAACTGGATGGGTCTGGGCTCTTGATGTTATACTGGCCTTGATGTATTTCTTTGTTGTTTTTTTCTTTTAATTTTTTAAAAGTTTATTTATTTTTGAGAGAGAAAACCAGTGGGGGAAGGACGGGGGGGTAGAGGATCCGAAGGGGGCCCCGTGCCGACAACAGCGAGCCTGGTGTGGGGCTCGAACCCACAAACCGTGAGATCGTGACCTGAGCCGAAATCAAGAGCTGGACACTCAACCTACTGAGCCCCCCGGGTGCTTGATGTTTTAATACCTGGAAAAACCGACTCTTTATTACCCGAGGTCACCAAATAACCACTCCGCAAGCCCCTCGTGTTAGAGGTGCCCCCTCCCCCCGTGTCTAGAGGGAAGGAACGTTTGTCTCCAAGACGGAGGGACAGCGGGAACACTCCAAAGGCACAGGTGTCGCCAGGTTTTCCCGTTCGCTAGTTAGCTCATACTCTTCCTTGTTCTATCTCCCCGTGACCTCCTGCTCCTGAGCAAACCCAGCATCAAGACGCCTGGGTGTAACTTTCTCTGAGTCATTTCCTTACCAAGACTCTTGTGTTACGTAAAATTTATATAAAATACATTCATATACTTTTCACCCGTTAATCTGTTTTTGTCAGTTTAATTTCCAGATCCAGCCAGGGACGCTAAGACAGTTGAGGAAAACAGTCTTTTCCCCTCCGATCCTAACGTTGCCGTGCCTCCGTTTCTCATCTGTGAAATGGGGATAACAGAGTTGCTGTGAGGATGAATGAATGAACGCATATAAGGCATTTGAAACAATGCAGGGACATTGTAACGAACATTGATTGGTAATCGTGTCAGACGTGTTGATTCTGGGGCCCCTTACCAGGGGTACCTATGCATTGAGTCTGGGGTGGGGACCAGAAAGCCGCATTTTAAACAAATACTCCCAGATTTTTGATGAAGGTGGATTGGAGTACTTGGTTTAGGGGAACACGGTGTTCCCGTGTGTAAGATGTTTGTTGTGGTTAAATGGGAATGAGGTTAGAGGGTTTGGAGAGGCAAATATTAGAAACCAGTTAAAATACTCTGTGTCAAGATGGGGCGCCTGCGGGGCTCAGTTGGTTAAGCATCCGGCTTGGGTCATGGTCTCACGGTTCATGAGTTCGAGCCCCACGTCAGGCTCTGTGCTGACAGCTCGGAGCCTAGAGCCTGCTTCAGATTCTGTGTCTCCCTCTCTCTCTGCCCCTCCCCTGCTCAAACTCTGTCTCTCTCTCAAAAATAAATAAGGATTAAAAAAATTTTTAAAAAAATAGAACCCACACACACTGAAATAAAGAAGAGGTACGGGGGGGCATATATGCTATTCATCAGATTATTCAGAGAAATGACCTATTCTCAGTTAAGAACCCATCTCCAAAATAAAACCACCAGAAAGCCAATAGTAAAAATTCTTACAGAGGGGCACCTGGGTGGCTCAGTCGGTTAAGCATGCAGCTCTTGGTTTCAGCTCAGGTCGTGATCTCACAGTTTCATGGGTTCGAGCCCCACATCGCGCTCTGTGCTGACAGCTCGGAGCCTGGAGCCTGCTTCAGATTCTGTGTCTCCCTCTCTCTTTTCCCCTCCCCCACTCATGCTCTGTCTCTCTCTCTCTCTCTCTCCAAAATAAATAAACATTAAGAAAATAATAAAAGTGTTAGCTATTGTTTAAAAAATAAAAATAAAAATAAAAAAGAATACACCCCATAAAGAACTACCACAGCAGGTGCTGAATACGGTGGGCGTATGTATGTGAAACATGTAGATAAAAATAATAATGAGTGGGTTGTCCTAATTTTTAAATAAATTAAAAATAACAAAAAGTTCTTTCACTGGGGAAAAAAAGTCCTATCTGAAAGAAACTTCATTTGCAACCAAGAGATAGCTGATTATCTAGAAAAACTCATCTCCTCTATTTTTTTAAAAAATGTAAACATTTTAATTTATTTTCAAGAGACAGAGAGAGACAGAGTGCAAGTGGGGGAGGGGCAGAGAGACAGGGAGACACAGAATCGGAAGCAGGCTCCAGGCTCCGAGCTGTCAACCCAGAGCCCAACACAGGGCTCAAACCCACGAACTGTGAGATCCTGACCTGAGCCGAAGTCGGATGTTTAACCGACTGAGCCGTCCAGGCGCCCATCACTGCATCATTTCATAGATTTGCACAAAGGACTTCAGTACTAGCAGATTTGGTGAAAGCAAATTATATGAAGGAGATTTACATGAAATAAGAATTGGTTGAACTCCGTACCCATTTCCTGTAAGTTTCTAGTGGGTGTGTCTTCTTTTTATTCACGAAGTCAGACTGTTTGGGTCATGTACTTTCTTTCAAACACCATTTTAGGTGCTGAAGAATTAATCGATAAGTGAATATATATCCAGTCTCTAGGAATATAAGTATATATATAAATATAATACCTACCCCTATAAATAGTCATATATGTAGATGGGAAGCCCTAGAGAGCATTGTCAGTGCCGTGGGGCGTGGAAAAACACATGCTCTGTGCGGTCAAGGAAAGCTGCCAGTTCAAGAAGCAAAAACAAACTCACACGACCCCAGTGGTTAACTAATAGGATTATTTGGGGGCAAGTTACAGAAATCAACTTGAGATACTTGAAGCAGAAGGGTTTCCTAAGGGCAAGGATGCAGCTGGGCCTGGGGAAGGAATAGGACAGAAAACCAGAAAATTCCGCCCCCGGTAGTATTCTGCCTCTTGTTTCCGTTCCTCTCTGCCGGCCTCTTCTCTTCCTCTGTCATCTTCTGCGGATTGATCTGGTAGAACAAGTGTAGTTTCTGAGTTCATAGATCCAGCCACGCAGACAATTAGTCTATTTTCTTTTTAGCCTCCTTCTCCCCACCTTCCATTCCAATTCCCTCCATAACTAAAAGCACCCTAAGCTGCAGGGAACAGAACACCCGGCTCAGGGTGGCTTAGAGCTTACATTGCACCTGTGGTTTATGGACCACCATTGTCACTGTCGCCTAGGGAAGCAAAATGTTGGGCGGCACCCAGGGCGAGTAACGCATGGCCGTACTTCATGAGACCTCCAGGAGGGTGGATGCGTGTTACAGTTTAAGACGTGGCCAAAACTATAAGGCCTATTCATCACCTCCTGTTACAACAGGGCCCAGGACAGGGCTGGGGATTGGGGGGCTCAGCAATCACCAGTGTCCCCCTCCTGCCTCGCTCTCCTCCTCTCGGGCCTCAGGACGTGCCATCTTCCCAGGATTCCCACCCTTGTGTGGTAATGTCCTATGGCCGGAGGACAGGACACTCATCTTTGTGGTCCTTTCTAAGGGAGGAGAGACCTTTCCAGTCTCCCCTTTGCAGACTTCCCTGCCTGCTGCTGGCCGGTCGTGCAGCACACCTGTTCCTGGATCAGTCACAGGCACAGGGATGGCCTTGGCCTCCGTGCCAGGCTAGCCAGTCCACTCCGGATCTGGGGAAGCCCTACCTTGACCAGAAGGCACATGAACTCCTCCAACTGACTGGAGAAAAACCACTCTCTGGACCAGAATTGGGCTCTGAGATCAAGGACCCGGGGGCGAGTGGGGCTGCACGGCAGCAAACAGCCACATGGGCACAGCACACACACGTGTAAGTTTCGTTCCTTAGTGCCACCTGTCAGTGGGGGAGGAGCTGGTGCTCAGACGGGGACGCACGAGTTCTCTGGTCATTTCACATCAGTCCCCGGCAACCCCCATGTTCATGGACCCGCAAAGCACTTTCTCCAGAGACCGCCAGGATGAGATGAAAGCTCTTGCAGGTTTTTGGAGAGCCGGGAGAACAGTAGTGAGATGGTCATGACACTTTCTGGCGTGTAAGTCACCACAACGGGAGGCTGAAAGTTTTCGTTTTCGTTTTTCCATATGATCGGACTCAACAACCCCAACTCTGGGCTGAGATATCAACTAGTAACTACAGCTATTGTCAGGCGCTGTTCTAATGTGCTCTCCACCAATTAGGCAATACAATCACCACATCAACCCTGTAAAGTACATACTATTATTACCTCCAACTGACTGGAGAAAAACCAAAGCAGAGAAGGAAAAATAACTTGCCAGAGGTGACACTGTAAGAGACAGACACAGATGCAATGCCAGGGCTCATGTGCAGAAACTTTGCAGCAAGGGACTGTCCACTGGCTTTTATGCACTTCACCGTCTGCAGCTGGAAAAATCGTTGGTTAAAATGATCTCAGACAACATCCTGAGAATCCAGGATTGACAGCTGAGGGAAGATACATAAATGATGTCCTTCTTTTGAGCCAATATTAAGCCACACAGAAATTCATTCCTGAGTTACGAACCCCAAGGAGCGTTCTGCCCTTTGATTTTTCTTCTACCGTCTAGGGGTTTTATCATTTATGAATAAACTCAAGGGAAAGAAATGTGCTCCTTATGTAATAATGCTACTCACTGGTTTAAACTCTTGGTGATCGCCTCCACCTCCTCACGTGTGTATGTCCCAATTACCGGCTAATAGTGTGGGGGAGAAAGTGTTAGTGCTAAGGTAGTCACAGGTTAGTATCTTCAGATTTCTATCAGCTGCTGGTTTTTAGTATCTACCTTGGGATGTGACTTAGTGATATATGAAGCTAATTTAGTCTGCACTCCAAATGGTAGTTATATGGTTTCATTATTCTTGGGTTGTTTTTGAAAGAAAAAATTTAGTTATCTTTTTATGGTCATTCAGTATGGCAGACTATAGCAGCCTTACTATATTGGTTCAGTAAAGATTAATTCTTTTCTTTAAAGTGCCTAGAGTTACTTAAAGTAGTAGCATGTAATTCTTGGATATTTTTTCCTGAATCAGTTCATTCTGTTATCACCGTGAATCCTTACCTCTGCGGCAAATTCAAATGGGCAGATATGAGGTGAATTGTAAAACTTAATGGATTTTTAAAATACTATAGGATTCCTTGGCTCACATGAGAGAATTGTTAAGGTATTAATTCATCAATTACCACAGAACTAATCAGAAGAAAATTTTATTGTCCTCAGATTTTAACAACAACAACAACAAAACCCCCTAAAACACACACAGAGTATTCTATACTTGAGTTTTCCATTAAGTTTTGTTAACACCGGTCTACCAATGAAGGAATATTTGTTAGAATTGCATATGAAAATTATCTCACGTAAACTGAGGGCTGGAAGATGGTGGCAGAGTAGGAGGACCCTAGGCTCACCTTGTCCCATGAACACAACTAGATAACTATCAAATCATCCTAAATACTCTAGAAATTGATGTGAAGTGTGGCAGAACAAACTCCACAACTAAAGGCAGAGAAGAGGCCGCACCGAAGAAGGTAGGAAGTGTGGAGACATAGTTTGGGAGAGGAACGGATCATGGCCGCTGCAATGGGGAGGGAACCAGGAGTGTAAGAAGGGTAAGAGACAAACCAGCACACTGGGAGCTCATGGGGAAAATGGACCCCGTGGCTTGGAAAGCAGGAGGGACTGAATTTCCTGAGTTCTTGTAACTAGTGGGGCTTACATCCTGGAGTTCTAAAGGTCAGCAGGCTTGGCTGGGATGGAGCCCAGAGGGCTTTGCACTGCTCTGGGGAGCAGGCAGGTAAACAACCCACAGACATACAGCATGGAAACAGCACTCCAAAGAGCACCTGGGGCACACAGTGGGGAGGTCATTCGCTCTTCTCCAAGCACAGTCCTGAGAGACAGCATTCACAGAGAGACCTCTCTGGGAACAAAGGAACTGGCTGGTCCATTCCCCTCTCCTGTCCTTCCGCATAAGCACCCGGCCAGCTTTGGGAACTCGCGCGGCGCCTGCACTGCCACCTAAGTTGCTTACATCAAGCCCCACCCCTCCCTCCAGTGGAACTGCCCTTCTCAGTCATGCTAGCCTCAGTCCCAGCATGGTGGGCCCCCTCCCACAGAAGACTGGCCCAAACCCCTGCTTACACTATGTCTCTGGACACAAGAGTTTTACAGAGCCTCAGTTTTGGTGGTGGTGGTGATGGGCCTCATTTCGTACCACATTCAGGCCAGGTACCAAACACTGCCCATAGCAGGGAAAGAGAGACTCTGTAGATGACTGGCCTTAAGGAGATATCAGCCAGGACAAAGCAGCAGAGCACACACAGCACACATTGGAGACATTCCTGGATGCACCAGACCCTGGAAACAGGGGACACTACACAACAGGGCACTACAGGACCTCTTCCTCATAAGGCCATTACCCTCAAGAACAGGAATGCAGCTGACTTTCCTAACACATAGAAACAGGTACAGAGAGTTAGACAAAATGAGAAGACAGGAATTCGTCCAAAGTGAAAAAACAGGACAAGACTATAGCCAAAGATCTAAGTGAAATGGACATAAGTAACATGCCTGATAGAGAATTTAAAACCACAGTCATAAGAATACTCATTGGACTTGAGAAAGGAGTGGAAGACCTGAGTGAGACCCTCTACAGACATATCAGGAATGACATAGCAGAAATAAAGGGCTCAATAAATGAAATGAGAAACACACTTGATAGAATAACCAGCAGGCTAGAAGAAGCAGAGGCATGAATTAATGAGGTAGAAGACAGAATAGTGGAAAGTAATCAAGCTGAACAAAAGAGAGAGAAAAGAATTGTGTAAAATAAGAATAGACTTAGGGACTTTGGTGAATCCATCAAACATAATAACATTAGTAATATGGGAGTTCCAGAAGGAGAAGAGAGAGAAAAGGGGGCAGAGAATTTATATGAAGAAATAATAGCTGAAAACTTCCCTAATCTGGGGAAGGAAACAGATATCCAGATAGAGAACCCCCAACAAAATCAACAAAAGCAGATACACACCAAGACACAATGTAATTAAATTGGCAAAATAGTGTGACAAAGAAAAAATTTTAAAGCAGGAAGACAAAAGAAGTCAGTAATTTACAAGAGAAAATCCATAAGGCTAGCAGGAAATTTTTCAACAGAAACTTGGCAAGCCAGAAGGAAGTGGCATGATGTATTCAACGCGCTGAATGGGAAAAATCTGCAGCCAAGAATACTCTATCCAGCAAGGCTATCATTCAGAATGGAAGGAGAGATAAAGAGCATCACAGAAAAACAAAAATTAAAGGAGTTCATGACCACTAAACCAGCCCAGCAAGAAATATTGAAGGGAAGAGTTTGACTGGAAAGGAAATGTCAAAAGTGACAGATTAAGGTGGAAACAAAAGCAGTAAAAATGAATATTTCTGTAAAAAAGCAGTCAAGGAACTCACAAAAAAGCATATAAAAATATAATAATGTATACCTAAAATGTGAGGAGGAGAAAAGAATGGGTTCAAACTTAAATGACCATAAGCTTAATATAGACTATTTGCAGAAGATGTTATATACAAATCTAATGGTAACCATGTATCAAAACCACTCAAAAATAAAGGGTGACAAAATGGGTAAAAAAATAAGACCCATCTATATGCTGCCTACAAGAGACTCATTTTAGACTAAGGACACCTGCAGATTGAAAGGGAGGGGATGGAGAAACATCTATCGTACAAATGGATATCAAAAGAAAGCCAGAGTAGCAATACTTATATTAGACAAAGTAGACATTAAAGACAAAGAAGGACACTATATACTAATAAAGAGGACAATCCAGCAAAAATATATAATAATTGCAAATATTTATGCAACCAACATGAAAACACCCAAATACATGAAACAGTTAACAACAAACATAAAGGAACTAACTGATAATAAACCAGTAATAGCAGGAGACTTTAGCATCCCACTTACATCAATGGACAGATCATCTAAGCAGAAAATCAATGAGGAAACAATGGCTTTGAATAACACACAGATGGATTTAACAAAACAATCGAACCTAAAACAGTAGAATACACATTCTTCTCAACTGCACATGGAACATCCTCTAGAATAAATCATGCATTAGCCCACAAAGCAAGCCTTGATGAATTCAAGAAGATCGAAGTTATACCATGCATCTTTTCTGACCACAACGGTATAAAACTAGAAGTCAACCTTAAGAAAATCTGGAAACACTACAAATGCATTGAGGTTAAGTAATATGCTAGTAAACAATGAATGGGTCAACCTGGAAATAAAAGAAGAAATTTAAAAAGTACATGGAAGGGCACCTGGGTGTCTCAGTCCGTTAAGTATCTGACTTCAGCTCAGGTCATGATCTCACGGTTCTTGAGTTCGAGGCCCACATCAGGCTCTGTGCTGACACCTCAAGGCCGAGCCTGCTTCAGATTCTGTCTCCCTCTCTCTCTGCTCCTCCCCTGCTTGCGCTCTGTCTCTGCCTCTCTAAAAAATAAATAAACATTAAGAAAAAGTACATGGAAACAAATGAAAATGAAAACACAACAGTCCAAAACCTTGGGATGTAGCAAAAGCAGTTCTTAGAGGGAAGTTTCTAGCATTGCAGGCCTACCTCAGGGATCAAGAAAAATCTCAAATAAACAACCTAATCTTACACACAAAGGAGCTAGAAAAAGAACAACAGACAAAACCGAAAGCCAGCAGAAGGTAGGAAATTGTAAAGATTAGAGCAGAAATAAATGCTATAGAAACTAGAAAAACAGTAGAACAGACCAATGAGACCAGGAGCTCGTTCTTTGGAAAACTCAATAAAATTGACAAACCTCAGCGAGACTTACAAAAAAATACTCAAATAAATAAAATCGCAAATGACAGAAGAGAAATAACCAACACTACAGAAATACAATTATAAGAGAGTATTATGAAAAACTATATGCTAACAAACTGGACAACCTAGAAGAAATGGATGAATTCCTAGAAACATAAACTACAAAAACTGAAATAGAAATACAAAATTTGAACAGACAGATAACTAGCAAAGAAATTTAATCAGTAATCAAAAACCCCCTGAAAAACAGAAGTCCAGGGCCAGATGGCTTCACAGGCCAATTTTACCAAACATTTAAAGACGAGTTAATACTTATTCTCAAACTATTCCAAAGAATAGAAAAGGAAGGAAATCTTCCAAATTCACTCTACGAGGCCAGCATTATCCTGATACCAAAACCGGATAAAGACAGTTCTAAAAAAGAAAATAACAGGCCGATATTCCTGATGAACATAGATATAAAAATCCTCAACAAAATAGCAAACCAAATTAGCAAACCAAATCCAACAATATGTTTAAAAAAATCCTTCCCCATGATCAAGTGGTGAATGCACCACTTTATTCCCAGGATGCAGAGGTGGTTCAATATTCACAAATCAATCAGTGTGATAGATCACATCGATAAGAGAAAGGATGAGAACCATATGATCATTTCAATAGGTGCAGAAAAAGCATCTGATGAAGTAGAACATCCATTCCTGATAAAAACCCTCAACAAAGTAGGTTGAGAGGGAACATACCTCAATACAATAAAGGCCATATATGAAAAACCCATAGTTAACATTATCCTTGATGGGGAAAAAACTGAGAGCTTTTCCTCTATGGTCAGGAACAAGACACCTGATTTATTGAACATAGTACTGGAAGTCCTAGCCACAGCAGCCAGAAAACAGAAAGAAATCAAGGCGTCTAAATCTGTAAGGAAGAAGTAAAACTTGCACTATTTGCAGATGACGTGATAGTATATATAGAAACCTCCAAAGGCTCCACACACACACACACAAAAAAAACCTGTTAGAACTGATATATGAATCCAATAAAGTTGCAGGATACAAAATCAGTGTTCGAAATCTGTTGCATTTCTATGCACCAATAATGAAGCAGCAGAAAGAAAAATTAAGAAAAGGGTCCCCCTTACAGCTGCACCAAAAATAATAAGATACCTAGGAATAAACCTAACCAAAAAAGGTAAAAGGTCTGTACTCTGAAAACTATAAAACACTGGTGAAAGAAACTAAAGAAATCACAAAGAAATGGAAATATATTCCATGCTCATGGATTGGAGGAACACATATTGTTAAACTATCTACACTACCCAAAGCAATCTACACATTTAATGCAATCCCTATCAAAATACCAACAGCATTTTTCACACAGCTAGAACAAACAATCCTAAAATTTGTATGGAAGAACAAAAGACCCCGAATAGCCAAAGCAATCTTGAAAAAGAAAAGCAAAGCTGAAGGTATCACAGTTCCAGACTTCAAGTTCTATACAAAGTCATAGTCATCAAAACAGTATGGTACTGGCACAAAAACAGGCATATAGATCAATGGAACAGAACAGAGGACCCGGAGATAAATCCACAATTATATGGTCAACTAATCTTTGATAGAGGAGGAAAGACTATCTAATGGGGAAAAGACAGACTTGTCAATAAATAAACTCAAAACGGATTAAACACCTAAATGTGAGACCTGAAACCATAAAAATTCTAGAAGAGAGCAAGGGCAGTAATGTCTATGAATTGACGGTAGCAACATTTTTCTAGACATGTCTCCCGAGGCAAGAAAAACAAAAGCAAAAATAAACTACCGGAACTTAATCAAAATAAAAACTTTCTGCACAGTGAAGGAAATAATCAACAAAACTAAAAGGCAACCGACAGAATGGGAGAAGATACTTGTAAATGACATATCTGATAAAGGGCTAGTATCCAAAATCTATAAAGAACTGAAACAATGTGATACCCAAAAGACAAATAATCAGTTAAAAATGGGCAGAAGACATGAATAGACATTCTTCCAAAGAAGACATCCAGATGACCAACAGACACATGAAAAGATGCTTGATATCACTCATTATCAAGGAAATGCAAATCAAAACTACAATGAGATATCACCTCACACCTGTCAGAATGGCTAAAACCAACACAAGAAACAACTGGTGTTTCTTTGCCAGCTGCAGAGAAAGGGGAACCCTCCTACACTGTTGGTGGGAATGTAAACTGGTGCAGTCACTCTGGACGATAGGGGTTTCTTCAAAAAGTTAAAAAATAGTACTACCCTAAAATCCAGTAATCAAACTATGAGCTATTTACCCAAAGAATACAAAAACAGTAATTCAAAGGGATACATGCATCCCTATTTTAATAGCAGCATTATCTACAATAGCCAAATTATGGAAGCAGCCCAAGTGTCCATCCACAGATGAATGGACAAAGAAGATGCGGTGTATATACACAATGGAATATTATTGAGGCACAAAAAAGAATGAAATCTTGCCATTTGCAACAACGTGGATGAAGCTAGAGAGTATTATACTATGTGAAATAAGTCAGTCAGAGAAAGACAAATACCATATGATTTCACTCATATGTGGAATTTAAGAAACAAAACAAATGAGCAAAGGAAACCAAAGGGAGAGAGAGAGAGAGAGACAAACCAAGAAGCAGACTCTTACCTGCAGAGAATACATTGCCGGGCACCAGACGGGAGGTGGTTGGGGGTTGGGGCTTACAGGAGATGGGGATTAAGGAGGGCACATGTGATGAGCACCCGGTGATGTAGGGAAATATTGAATCACTAAAATAAATACATGAAACTAATATGTTTCTGTATTTTAACTATCTAGAATTAAAATAAAAACGTATACAAATTATAATAACTAAATTTTCATTTGAGTGGAGAATTTTTTGCCTTTAGAGCATCTCTACTATGTATTAATATTTAGTAAGGCACAAACTACCCAACTCGTTCTTAATTATTTACAAGTTGATTAAATTTTCCAGAGGCTCCTGGTTTTGTCTTTTCGCATCATCAGCTATTTCCTTAAGTGCTCACAGGAAGCATTCTTTGGCAGAAACTGGAAATTTGATACTCCATAAGCGATGTTTAGGTTTGATAAATGCCTATAATCTCGGGCACAAGCTGAAAAAACTCCTATGAAAACAAAGCTGTGAACATAAAAGCAGGGATCCTGCTGAAGTACCTTTGCTTTACTGAATTCGATCTCGATGGGTCGGTCAAGGCGAATACAGTGTATTGACTGTTTCTGGAGTCGGAAAGCTTGACAGGAGGCGAGCTGAGTGTGAAACTTCTTTACGAGCTGGTTGATGCTGGAGACCCTTATCTTGCTCTATCAGACGCTTTATTAATGAGCTCTCTCTCCTCCCCCCAAATTACTCAGTGCGCTTGCTGTATTCTTGCTGAGCGTGGTCAGCCTGGAGTTCATGGGCAGTCTCCGCGTGGCTTGCACGGGCTCCATCGTCTTTCTTCCCCTGGTCCTGCCAGCCGCAGTTCAGACCGGGTCTAAGAATTCTTGTCCGGGTGTGCCCGGGTCACCACTTCCAGTCTGTCGTGCGGGCACAGAGCCTGAATCTGCCTGCCCTTCCCGCCCTGAGCCCCTCTCGCGCTTACCTGGCGGCTGAGACAAGCCTGTGTGAGCGATCGTGGCAGAAGATGCGTCTTTGGCAGCAGGGTTATTTTGAGTGGATTATTTTGGGAAACAGCAGACACAGGAAGGAGAAGCTTTGGAAATAGAATAGATGTAACCCCTTTCTAACGACAATTCTAGGCAATGACAAAGGAGATCTATCCCCCCTCCCGCGGCCGGGAGAGAAGGATGGCCACATGTCAGGACACTCTCACCGACGGAGAAAACATGACTCAGATCTGCATAGCGAACCTCAGTCCTGTTTACTCTACTTTTCCTGCTCAGCTGCCCATGACTGGCTTCAGCTACAACATTTCTCTCTTGGATTTAGCTGAAGCCGTATTGAAGCCTGAGTTCCAAGCCACCTCTTTGAGATGTACTCGCTTCTCCCCAGGCATGTCCCATGCACATGAGGTCTGGGTATTAATAAACTTCTGTCTGGGGCCCCTGGGAGGCTCAGTTGGTTGGGCGTCTGACTTTGGCTCAGGTCACGATCTTGTGGTTTACAAGTTCAAGCCCCGCGTCGGGCTCTGTGCTGCCAGCTCAGAGCCTGGAGCCTGCTTCGGCGTCTGTGTCTCCCTCTCTCTCTGTCCCTCCCCCACTTACACAATCTGTTTCTCTCAAAAATAAACAAACATTAAAATAATTAACAAGGAAAAAACTCGTTTGTTTTTCTCTCTTTTTTAAATTTTTTTTCAATGTTTATTTTTGAGAGACAGAGTGAGCAGGGGAGGGGCAGAGAGAGAGAGGGAGACACAGAATCTGAAGCAGGCTCCAGGCTCTGAGCTGTCGGCACAGAGCCCGATGCGGGGCTCGATCCCACAAACCATAAGATCATGACGTGAGGCGAAGTCGGGCGCTTAACCAACTGAGCCACCCAGGCGCCCCTGTTTTTCTCTTGTTAATCTGTCTTTCGTGGCGGGAGCTGCAGCAGAGAATTTAGAAGGGCAAAAGGAAAATGGTGTTCCCTCTCCCACACAGGAAGTGCCATGGGTGTCCAACTTGCTCTCTCTCTGGGCTGCTGGAGCTCCAATGTTTTCGTGCCTCCTGTTTAGGAATCGTCTGGTTTCCGTTCATTTCCTAGCGTTTTCTTGTCACTGATCCATAACATTGTTCCGTATTCCGTGACAACGGCCCTGAGTCCTTTCCGCTGCACTCTGTGAAAACAAGATCCTCCTACACGTATACTGTTCTGTTCCATGTGGCATTTGTGGTCTTCCTGTCTCCGTAGTGAAGACCTTGAAAACAGGTAGCTGGTCTCACCGTCATTCGGCACATGACGGCTCCCCATCTGCCCTTCCCAACCCCGTGCTAAGAGACATGAGCAAACGTGACCATGGTTTCTGGCAGCCTGAGGTCAGCGTCCCTGGGACAACCCAGCCCGGCTTTCACGTACCGTCTGGAAAAGCTCAGGGCTGTCAGAGAATTTACTGCTTGTTCCAGCCAACACCTGACAATCGGCCCTGACCTCCATCTCTCAGCATTCGCTGTAAAGGGTGTACAGTCGTGAACTTCTGTGTCCCTCCGAGGTGTATATGAACCTCCTATAACTCAGGGGGGTCTCTCTCTGGGACTTGACAGCCATCAAGAAAGACGGGCCTCTGCCTCCCGATTCTGAGAGTCGCCAGCTAGCAGACACAGCTGCCTAATCACATTTACACTGACCTGCGCTTTGTCATTTTTTGCTTCAGTGACGACCTGTGTCCCCCACCCCTGCACTCATTCTCCCCCTCAAGTCCCCAGCCACGTCTGCACAAATCAGAACGGAGCTCTGCTCGTCCCTTGCCATCGGCAGTTAGCGGACAGTGTTTCCACCCCCTTGACTGATGTCTGGCCTTGCTGCCGGCGGACACCCTATAGCACGGGACGTGTGCAGCAATGTTTGACAACACGACGAAAAGCCAGCAAGGCCCCTTTGGACTCTGGGAGCGTGGGGGCTGCGCGGCATGACGAATGTATGCATCCATTCACTTCTGCATTTATGAATCATGCCGGGCATTGTGGGGTGCCACGTGACTCGCAGAGGCTGCACAAGGGAGGACCTCGGGCTCCCAGAAACGAGCTGCTGCCACCATTGCGCTTCGTGCAGACCCAGCCGAGTGTGGAGGGCGGATGGAAATTGGGCAGGCTGACAGATATTTTAAAAAATTTTTTAACATTTATTTATTTTTGAGAGCGAAAGACAGAGCACGAGCAGGGGAGGGGCAGAGAGGGAGACAAAGAGTCCGAAGTAGGCTCGAGGCTCCGAGCTGTCAGCACAGAGCCCAATGCGGGGCTCGAACCCACAAACCACGAGATCAAGACCTGAGCCGCAGTCGGACGCTTAACCGACCGAGCCACCCGGGCAGGCTGACAGATTTAATCACAAGGGTCTTTAGTGGCATTAAACAATTGAATATATTCTTTGCATTTCGATGGGGGGTTGTAAAGCCTCACTGCTAACGATTTTGTGAAGTAGATACCAAGTAAGGAGAGATCGTTTGCACCTACCTTCTGGATTTGCAGTTTCGCAAGGTTTTTTCGGTTGGTTTAGCGTCTGCTGTTAGATGCTGTGTTGGAAATAGACTTCCGAGAACCCTCCTTTAACAGTGCAAAATGACTTGCAGGTGTGTCTCCTTATTTCTTCGCCCGGATATCAAGTCACGGGCATCTCAGCCAGTGCTCTGCGAGGGGCTGATTACCTGCGTTCGATTCATCAATTATGTTGTCTCTCCCCCTTCCTCACCTAAAGGTTACATTTACATAAAAGATACTCGAGGATGACACTTTACCATCGAAGAGGCTTGTGTCTTTACGTGACAGGCTGTGACGGTGACAGGCCGGTCTGAGAGACTTCTCGGAGATCCGGGCACAGGCTTTTGACGCTATCACGAAATCATTATGGAGCTGTGACGTTCTAACGTCTCAGCTACCGCCTGGTACAAGTCTCCGTCCCATGCGTTGTCTTACTGGCCTCTTTCATCAAGCCCTCCCATTAAGGGTGAGAGAGGGAGGAATTATGCTAAGCTTTTAGGCAGTTCCCAGACTGACCCACGCATCAGAATCACTTGGGGTTTACACACACACACACACACACACATCCTCACTCACAGACAAATTCCGTGAATCAAAGTTTGGAGCCCAGGAATTTTTATTTTTATTTTTTTTAAGTTTATTTATTTTGAGAGAGTGGGGGGGAGGAGTGAGTGGGGGAGGGGCAGAGAGATGGGGGGAGAGAGAGAGAGAGAGAGAGAGAGAGAGAGAGAGAATCCCAAGCAGGATCTGCACGGTCAGCACAGTGCCCGACTCGGGCCTTGAACCCATGAACTGTGAGATCATGACCTGAGCTGAAATCCAGAGTCAGACACTTAACCAACTGAGCCCCCCAGGTCTTTTTTTTAATTTTAATTTTTTTTTAATTTTTAATGTTTATTTATTTTTGAGAGAGACAGAGCACAAGCGGGAGAAGGGTAGAGAGAGAGGGAGACACAGAATCTGAAGACAGGCTCCAGGCTCTGAGCTGTCAGCACAGAGCCTGACGTGGGGCTCGAACCCACCAACCATGAGATCATGACCTGAGATGAAGTCGGATGCTTAACAGACCGAGCCACCCAGGCACCCCGGGATTTGTATTTTTAAAGCTTGCCGGGTGCTATGGAATATTCTCCCCCCCTCCAAACACAGGTCATGTTGGAGTATAAACACCTCTCTACACACCCCAGCATCATCAGTCACGCCCCAGGAGGTGTGAGCTCATGTGAAAAACACCACGGCCACAGTTTTAGCAAGACTTTATGTTTGCCTTACATTTTTCTTAGTTTGCTCTACCCTGAAATCAACTCTAAGACAAGGGCTTAGATGCATGTGAGGGAGCAGAGAGCTTGAGCCAGGAAAGGGAGAAGAGCCAGTAAGGATGTGCCACATGCGGGCTCCCACGGGAGTGACCAGGGCTCAGTCCCACAGTGTGGGTGTCCTGCAGCTCTGGAGTGTTCCGTCAGGGACCTGGGAAGCTGGAGGGCTTACCCACTGGCAACTGTCCCAGGCCAACTGAGGGTTGCCACTAGGGCGTTAAGTCCCAGTCCTTAGGGGCAGCCTTTCCTGAATCAGGCAAGCTCGTGGGGCGCCTGGGGAGGCCTCTGAGGAGAAGCGCGGGTGTGGGTCCCTGAGTCTAGAAGCGGCCCTTGTGCACAGACACTGACCCCATCACTGCAGGCGAACTGAGAGCAGGCAGAGGGCGTCCAATGTCCGTGACAATATCTGAAGCCTGACTTTTGAGCCATTTCCACTGGATGTTACCTGGGTGTGATCTCAAAGGCCCTGAGATAAAGGTGTGACCATGTTGGACTGAACTGGGATGTGGCCAGTGGAAAATAGAAGACAGGAGAGGACCAGGACACAGATGTGTCCATTACCATGGCCGTGAAAGGTTTCATTTCTTGCGAGGTAGCAGCTACTGGAAGGCATTCCAAGCCTTGAGCTGTGTGGCAGGGAGCGCCTTTTCCAGGCTCTGCTGGCTTCCTGGATAGGTGGACTTTGCGAAAGATGGAAGGTGGGGGTGGGGGATAATTCCAGAACATTCTGCCCCGGCCCCTGCGTGGAGGTCGTTCCTTCAATCACTGCACTCCTCCGTGACTGCACCTCCCGTTGGATAGCCCATCCCCAGTCCTGGAGATCAGAATTCCGAAATGAATCTCACCGGGACAAAACCCAACGGGTGGGCAGGGTTGGGTTTGTTTCTGGAGGGTCCAGGAGGGAATTCATTTTCTTGCCTTTTCCAGTTTCTAGGGGATGGCCTCATTTCTTGGCCCCCTTCTGTCTTCAAGACCAACGATGGCTGGTGGAGTCTTTCTCACATGGCATCCTTGTGACCTAATTTCCTCACTCCCTTCCCTGCTTTTAAGGACTCTCTGGTCCACCCAGATAATCCAGGATAATTTCCACCTTTTAAGGTCGGCTGATGAGCAACCCTAATACCATTTGCTACCTTAACTCCCTTAGTGTATAATGTAACGTATTCATAGATTCTGGGAATTAAGACATGGATATTGTGGGGAGGCCACTGTTTGGCCAGCTACATCATATTTCTAAAATATCAGCAACTCTATTTCTTCTTTTTTTAAAAATTTTTAATGTTTATTCATTTTTGAGAGAGAGAGAGAGAGAGAGAGAGAGAGTGCGAGCATGAGCAGGGGAAGGGCAGAGAGAAGGAGACACAGAATCCGAAGCAGGCTCCAGGCTCTGAGCTGTCAGCACAGAGCCCGACACAGGGCTCAAACTCACGAACCATGAGATCATGACTTGAGCCAAAATCGGACACTTAACTGACTGAGGCACCCAGGCACCCCAGCAACTCTGTTTCTTCTGCAAAACGATGCCCTTTAGGCCCTGGAAGTGTGCATAGTTATATCTAGGGAAGAAGGACAGGCTTGGTGATATGCAGCTTACACACGGAGAATGTCCATCAAGTCGGGTCTTGGTGAGTCATATATTTTCCTTTATCCTAAAAGGAAGTTGGGTTCTTCTGTCTCTGTCAAATATTTAGTCCACATAGACACTTACTAGGTATAAAACACCCTCCCACGAAGGAGATAAAGGTAAATCTGGCATGGCTCTCACGCTCAAGAAACCTTCGATCTACGAGGAACTTACACGTGTCCACAAAACAGGAAACAATGAAGGGAGTGAGCAGAGCTGAGTGAGATTCTGCACGCAGTCACAGAATTGCTACAATGGCCTCGAACTTACAGAATTCGAGCGCTGGTGATTATCTTCCAACCTTTGGAATGTCTTAAATGTCACCCTGGGGTAGATGAGGGAGGCTCGGGCCACGGGGAGGTATGGCCAGAGGACACAGAACACGTTACTCCATTTGAATCACAACTTAAATATGGGATTTATCCTTTAATTCTTTGGGGCAAACTGGATGTGCCTTCCTGTTCTTTCTACATCCTGTGAGGTCATCTAGCAGACATTTACTGCCACGTACCAGGGGCGCAAACAATTCCACACCCTTTCATTTTTTCTCCTGCCTCCCGGTGACCATTCCTGTTCTATTCCACGCTGCCTCAGTGTTTAATCCCTTTAAGTATCCTGCATGTCAAAGGTGTCTTAACCTTAGAAACTTGCATCTCTAGAGTAATTATTTTATACAATCACAACTGATCTGTATCAAAAAGTTATAGGAGGTCCTTGCCATGGTGGAGGTCATGTTCAGATAGAGATGACCATGGATGGAGCAGGACTTGGGGGCTGGGCCCAAGGATTAGACTAGACTGAAGGGAAATGATCAGGACATTTTGTCATGAGTCACGGAAACCAAGTCAAGTTTTTGGGAGAAAGCTCAGGGAGGTACCTGGAAACTAAGGGCTGTGGAGATACAAGAAATCTTTACTGTTCGTGTCTCCTTCTCTCTTTGGGTCTGTTCTCTTGTCCTTTACCTGCACACTGGCTTCCCCATCAAGTCAGCCTGCGTTGCAGCATATTGCCCCACACACAGATTGCCTGTGTCTCAGTCCCAGTCTACACGGGTAGGAGGAGAATCTGACTCACTAGTTTCAGTCAAATGTTGACCCCATGTCTAGCCAACTATGGGTAGGAGGGCAAGACCATGTGGTGTGAATGAGGCCATTCTCAGAGGAAGAATAATTTCCAAGAGCTTCAAAAGGACAACACGATGGCGGACCATGTCTAGTTTCAAGTCCAGAAAAGGTAAAAGGCATCGATCTATCTGGAATTAGCCAAACTCAAGCTTAGTCCTCCAGACTGTCACATCCGTTCAAGACTTCTGACAGCAACTGCAAGTTTACACGTTTCCCAGAACTACCCTCAGGTTCAAGATCTCAAAGAACTCACCGAGAATCGTTATATTCATGGACACATTTATTACAGGAAAAGGACACATGTTAGAATCAGCCACAGGCATAGACAGGACAGAGTCTAGGAAGCTGAAGATGTGGGTTCCATTGTGCTCAGCTGCTCCTCCCTCGGCCCCGATGCATGGCTGTACTGATGGAGTATTGTCAGCCCTGGAAGGTCAACGCAGCTTTGGTGTCCAGAGATCACACCTAGGCTTCATTATGGAGGCATGATTGATTGGTCAAGTGCCCATGTGTTTGAACTCAGTTTCCAGCTCCCCTCCCTGGAGGTCAGGCTGGAGGCCCTAGTGCTTAATCACATGGGTGGTCTGAGCTGGCTACCCCCACCCTAGAGTAATAGGTGTGTCCCCAAATTGTCATCTTAGTAGGATAACTAAGGGTCCTACTATCAGGGTCTAAGGGGCCCACCATGAATGAGAAAGACACCGCTATCAGGAAATTCCAAGTGGTTAGAGGTTATCACCCAGGAGTCGAAGATAAAGGCCAGTCCTCTCTTGGGATAAGGCCAAATTCCTTACCACACAGGAGCAAAGATGGTGTAGCTATTCTGTTTAAATGGTTTTACTAAGCAAAACACGATAAAGTGGGCTCTAATTTGAAAGAAAGTTTCCTGTCTTCTGCTCTGTGGTGACCACAACAAAGCAGGGTCAGAGGCCTGGTGGTAGAGTCCATCCCTAACTGATATACCGGCCCACAGTGGACTTTACCATGGCCACTGATCCTAGGTGGCTGGAGATGATGCTAGTTCCTGCAATGCCGAAGGGCCACTGGGGCTGCACACGGTTCTAGTGACCGGGATGGGTTCCGAGTCCTGTGGATTCGGTGAAGTCGGGCTTCCAGATTCTCCCACCTTCCTTTTCTGTATCCCCGCCCGGTGTCCGAGGCCCTCACAGCTGCCTTCCTACGGCAGTGACCCAAACCCAGGATCACGGCTTTTTCCTTCCCACAGCCTGCTCCATTCACACACCCCTACCCACAGTCCAAATCACTCAGCTGCCGGGGATGCTTGGACTCAGGTAAACTTGTGCAGACTTCCAAGCTGAATTAGGTGTGTCCTTCACAAATCCTCTTCTGTTTACAGGGAAAGAGACTCAAAGTAATAATTCAGAGTGAATTAGAGTCAGGGACTAGGTCGTGAAGGTTGCCAAAAGCAAGGAGTCTACTCTGTTATTTTAAGCAATTGGATGCAAACTTGGTCAGAAACACTAGTTCTAGAGAACAGGAAATTAGGCAGCCTAAATGAGTCAGGTGGAGAGGAAATTATCTCTAATTGTTGGAAATAGACTTCCACAAACTCAGGTGCACAGACTCCTGCCTACCTCTTCCTAGTAGGAGGCAAGCTGATGATTTTGGCTGAGAGCACAGATCAGAGAACAGAAGCCCTCTACACCAGCCATCCTCTAAGGCAAGTTCAAGGGAAGGAGTCCCGGACAAGCTACTTTCAAGCTCCACCCCTTTCTCCCTGTTCTTCTGAATTGGAATACAAGCCCTATTTGTGAACGCTCCCAATGGGACTAAACTGTGCAAGTGGATTGTGTGGACGAAGAGAAAAAACACACTCTTCTAGATGGATCTGAGCATCACGCAGCCTTCACCACAAAATCCAGTGTGAAGGCAATGCAGAAATTGCAACGCCAGAGAGCCAGCCCAGCCTTACTGGGTCCGATGAAATGCAAACTCAAGGTGGCTCCCAGGGCTGAGGTCACCAGAAGGCTTTCTCCAGACTTCATCTCCAAGTTCGTACGATTCATGATCGAGCGTGTCAGTGTGGGAACTGCCCATCAACTCAACTCAGAATAGAAAACAGAATCTGTCTGGTGCTCGAGACACAGGGTACCTCCACACAGGTGATACTAATTCACACTCTGGGGACATTCTGGACTTGGGTGAGTTCTCTGGGAGCGGCCTCAGCTACCGACATCAGCACGTTACCAGACAAGAGTCTGAGAAAAGTCTTTGGATAACATTGGTTATTAAATATTTTTAAGTTTATTTACTTTTGAGAGAGAGAGAGAGAGAGAGAGAGAGAGAGAGAGAGAGCACAAGAGGGGAGGTGAGGAGAGAGAGGGAGACTCAGAATCCACAGCAAGCTCCAGGCTCTGAGCTGTCAGCACAGAGCCCAATGTGGGGCTCAAACCCATGAACCTCGAGATCATGACCTGAGCTGAAGTCAGACACTTAACCGACTGAGCCACCTAGGTGCCCTGGATAACATTGGTTACTTCCATAGCGAGCCTAGAGAAGTCACCAGGTTTCTCTCTAGGTGGATACTGATTTTTACAACTTGATTTATAATTGGGAATAAAAGTTTCTTTTAAAAAATTTTTTCATGTTTATTTTTGAGAGAGAGAGACAGAGTGCAAGTGGGGGAGGAGCAGAGAGAGAGAGAGGGAGATACAGAATGGGAAGCAGGTTCCAGGCTCTGAGCTGTCAGCACAGAGACCGATGTGGGGCTCAAACCCATGGACAGTGGACCATGAGATTATGACTTAAGCTGAAGTTGGACCCTTAACCAACTGAGCCACCCAGGCACCCCAGGAATTTAAGGTTCTTGCTTTAAGTCGACAGATTTGTGGGTCTAAATTATTGGAAATTTCTACTGACTATGCTAGTCATCTCACGTGCTTAGACGGCATTGCTTTGGATGGTTATGTTGATTGCTATAATTTTCTTCTGCCATTTTGAATCACTTTCTTTTGTGTGTGTGTGATAACAAACTGTTACAAATCACCATTCTGCACCAAGGTTTAGTAATCAATTACAGTGTGTTGAACTAAAATGTTTCCGTTGTAACATTGAATGGAGGAAATTATCAAAATTTACTATCCATACTGGAAAGCTTAATGTTCATTGTCTTTTGTAGACACCGAGATTAAAACAATTAGCGGTAAGAAATGAATTTTGTTTCTGTTGACAGACACAATCAATTCTATTCATCTAGACTTTTCTGGTCTTCATGGAACCCATTGTTCCTTCTGTGACAGCTGGACAGATTGAGATGTTATTCTCCTAGGCTTCGTTTTAAATTAAACACACTCAGTAAATATTTATAGAGCATTTACAGTTGTAAGCTGCTGCTGGAGACACAAGGGGACAGACCTGATTTCTGTCCTTAAATATTTAGGCTCACATTGAGATATAAAGGTCCCGGTTCAGGGGTCATTTTCTATGTATTTTTACATCTTTTAAGGTAGAGAAAGTACTTTCAGTAAATGTAAGGTATATTATAAGGTAGATACAGCACTGCGACCAGGGGCTGAAGCGTGGGGATGTTACAGACAACAAGCGAAAGGACCTTCAGTGCGTTTCCAGGCAGTCAGGTGGCCGCGTGTAAAGAAAGTGCTAGAAGGACTTGGAGGAGGTCATATAACAATAATTGCAGAAATCTCCCCAAGGAGTGATTTATGAATCTCCATTTCTTCTTGGAGCCTCTGCTGGGTATGTTTGACCCCTTTGTTCTAGTTCATTCTCAGGGCAGATCTAAATTTTGTAGGTTTGCCTTTGTAACCGAACTGATGTGAGTTTGCTCCTCGGTGAGTCGTCACCCTAGGTGACCCGACCAGGTGAGTCGTCACACTAACTTTATCTGTGCTGAATAAGGAGGTCATGGGAATGGCTCCCAAAGTGGTGAGTCCCCGAGGGAGGATGAACGCATTCCTCTCGTTCAGGACGAGTATTTAGGTAGGGCAGCCTTGGGGCACCTGCATGGCTCAGTCGGTTGAGCATCCGACTTCGGCTCAGGTCATGATCTCATGGTTCGTGGGTTCGAGCTCCGCGTCGGGCTCTGTGCTGACAGCTCGGAGCCTGGAGCCTGTCTTCAGATTCTGTGTCTCCCTCTCTCTCTGACCCTCCCCTGCTCGTGCTATCTCTCTCTGTCTCTCAAAAATAAAAATAAAAAACATAAAAAAAAAATAGGGCAGCCTTGTCACTCTGTGTAGAGGGGGGCATGAGGTCACGCGAGTGCCTTAAGGGAAACATGTACACACGCGCTGTGTGTTATGTGAATGAGGCCTTTGCTCCTCGTTGGGCAGAGATTTCCGTGTTACAATGAGGTAAAGGTAGTCGTCGGTCGTTCTAGAGGTCACTCCATGGCCCTTCTGGGCAGGTGCGAGTTGGGTTTACACGCAAACTGGCCTGGATGATTGGGTCGGCTGGAGAGACCCTTCAGGACCATCGCCGTTGCTCCACAGGTGGTTTGATTTCCATGTGCCTGAGTTAAGCTGGAGAGAAGAGTCCTGGGAAAAACGTGGCACACATATCGGTGAGAAGCAGCAGGTGGGTGGTCAAGGTCAGGTCTTGGGGTCCAGCTTGTGACACCTTGAGTTCTCTGGCCTGCATTTCTTTTTTTTAATATCTTTTTTATTTATTTAATGTTTATTTATTTTTGAGAGAGAGAGACAGAGCACGACCAGGGGAGGGGCAGAGAGAGAGGGAGACACAGAATCTGAAGCAGGTTCCAGGCTCCGAGCTGTCAGCACAGAGCCTGATGTGGGACTCAAACCCATGAACCACGAGATCATGAGCTGAGTTGAAGTTGGATGCTTAAATGACTGAGCCACCCATGGCCACCCTTGGCCTGCATTTCAGTATAATCTCCATTTATTGTCACCGCTTTTTAAAAAACTTTTTTTAATGTTTTATTTTTGAGAGAGAGAGAGAGAGAGAGAGAGCATGAGCAGGGGAGAATCAGAGAGAGAGGGGACACAGAATCTGAAGCAGGCTCCAGGCTCCGAGCTGTCAGCACAGAGCCCGATGCGGGGGTTGAACCCACGAACCGTGAGATCATGACCTGAGCTGAAGTTGGATTCTTAACCAACTGAGCCACGCAGGCGCCCCTATTTTCACCCCTTTTATCTGCATTCTTGGAGAGCTGTTTTGGTTAGACTGTCACCTCACTCGGTTTTCTGCGGGATTAATTCACTCCTTCCTACCTCTAGTGTACATGGCTCACTCTTTATGGTGCCTTGTTCCAGTTGTAGAAGGGCTATATTTTCTTGAATCCTTGAGAAGACCAAATAGAAGTTCTCTAAAATTTTCTGCTCTATCCTACACAAAATATCGTTTACAGCGTGCCCCTCTTCCGAGTTTTCACATTCAAGGATCTTTGACAATAAAGGCTCCATTGTTGCGTGAGTTCCCTAATCTCACCTAACTTCTTCATCTGAACATAAGATTAAAAGTAGAACTCACTCCATAGGGTTGGGATGGGAGATAAAGGAGTTCATACACGAAAAGGACCCGCAGTCGGGAAGTTTACTGTAAGGATATATTAATCCTGATGAAAGAGCAAGTATACGGTAGAGGGAAACTCTGTGTGGTCCCACAGGCTGAGGGAGGCAGGCAGGACAGACCTGGAAAGAGCTCAGGCCTCCGTTGTAGAAGACGTGGGTCAGCGCACAAGTAGCAAAACACTGTGGAGGTTCCTCAAAAAACTATCAATAGAACTCCCCTATGACCCAGCAACAGCACTGCTGGGGATTTACCCAAGGG
>CM053562.1:7561033-7581190 GCA_028646485.1 Cryptoprocta ferox
TGTTTCCAGGACTCTCTACTGAGAGAGCTGGACGCTGTGTTCACCCGAAAGGAGAAATATTCAAAGGAATTCCACTGCTGATCGCAGAATTTATACTGAAGCGTGATCGGCGCTAAGGGATGACACAGGGATTACTGGTACAGAATTCAAAACTGTGCCTGGCTCTGGCTCCGTGCTGTTAGTCTTGAGTTGCTCTCTGTTTAATGGCCTTTGGGTAAGGAGACACCTGTCTAGCCTGGTGTGGACCAACAGTTGTACTGAATGTCATCAGCTCTTCTCAGTTGTAATTTGAGAGCCAGCAGATTCTTTCTCTCCTACGAAGGGTTAAGGTTGATATAAACAACCCTTAGCCCGAGTTTGTCTTTACAGGTGTTTCTCCAATGGGGTCTTCCCCGCCCTGTTGGCTGGTCACCCTGGTTATTGGGCACTGATGCAATATGGAGGGTCTTTGTACAAATCAAAGACACCACTTCCTTTTTTTATTTTTTTACTGTTTATTTATTTTGGAGAGAGGGAGAGAGGGAGAGAGACAACGTGAGCAGGGGAGGGGCAGTGAGAGCAGGAGACACAGAATCCGGAGCAGGTTCCAGGCTCTGAACTGTCAGCACAGAGCCTGATGCGGGGCTCGAACTCACAAACCATGAGCTCATGACCTGAGCCAAAGTTGGACGTTTAACTAACTGAGCCCCCCAGGCGCCCCTTATTTATTTATTTTGAGGGGGCCAGGGGCAGAGAGAGGGAAAGAGAGATAATTCCAACTAGGCTCCACACTGTCATCACAGAGCGCTAGATGGGGCTTGAACTCACAAACCATGAGATCATGATCTGAGCCAAAACCAAACTGAGCCACCACGTGCCCCTCACCACTACTATTCTCGAGCACATCTACTCTCTTATGTTTTGGCAAAATCAGCCTTTTAGATGCAAATGTATTCTATATACATTGTGAAATTGGATCATGGTGGTATTGGGTCATGGTGGATTTGGTCCATTGTTCCAGTTAGCTGAGGTTCTCCTGGGTCATGGCTCAGTCGCCTTACATACCCCATTCCTGTTTAACGTTGTACACAGCTAAAGCAGCATGCCATACATGCCCATGTCTATGTCTCTAAAAACAACTCGTAATGAGATTTGGGCCAAGGGCAGCTTAGCAACATGATGTTAGGAACCTTTCCCGGGGCACCTAGGGAGTATTTGTTGAGAAACTACTGTGTGTTAGCCACCATGCCGAGAATTGTGTTGAACGAAGCAGAGAACAGGCTCTGATGGAGCAGAGTGCAGTGGGGGTGACACACATTAAACCAGTAATTATACCAATAAATATATAATTATAAAATGTGGTGAGCACTGTAAGGGAAAATTACAGGGTCTCATGAGAGAGTTTGCCAAGGCACACAATTTAGATTGGGGCACCAGGATAGGCTTCTTTAAGGAAGTGACATTTCAGTTGTTCCCTGGAGAGTGAGTTGAAGTTACAGAGGTGAGGGCTTTGGGGTAGAGCAGCGCAGGCAGAGGCGTCAAGGTCATGGTGAGTGGCCCGTGGTCGAGAGCAGGGGAGTAGAATGAGAGACAGGCAGGCTCTGGCCGTATTGGGCGTGAGGCACCTGCAGAATTATGGGCCTCCCCTGGGATAACTTAAGTAGAATGGAAAGCACTCAAAGGTTTGTAAGGAGAGGAGGGACCTGACCTAACTTGCATCTCACCTAGAGCACTCTGGGATTGTGGGAGAATGGACGGGAGGAGGACACAGTGGACACAGAGCCCATCATAGGCATGTTTCCGCAGACCAAGATAAGGGATGATGGTACCTTAGTCCAGTGGTCTTCCAGCTTTTTGTCTCATGTACCCCCCCCAAACTATTGGGATGTGTCCCCGCATACATTTTTAACGTAACATTTATATTTTCATTATGCTCAACAGTTACAAAAGACACAGTTTCTGCTGAATTGTAAATATTGACACTTTAGAATGAAATTGTTACATCTCTATTTAAAATTTTTTTTAACATTTATTTATTTTTGAGACACAGAGAGTGAGTGGGGAGGGGCAGACAGCAAGGGAGACACAGAGTTGGAAGCAGGCTCCAGGCTCTGAGCTGTCAGTACAGAGCCTGACGCAGGGCTCGAACTCATGACCTGCGAGATCATGACCTGAGCCAAAGCTGGATGCTTAACCGACTGAGCCACCCAGGCACCCCCATTACATCTCTTGTTTTAAATGGGTTAAACTGGAACCTAAAAACCTGTAGTGATTTGATACCCACTAACTATCCCATTTACGAATTCCAGGAACTACCTCTACTTTACCGGTAGAGATTTTGTATCATTCCTTTTTCTCTTCTGATTCCATTCCAAATTCCCCACAAAATTGTGTCCTAATTTACATTATGCTTGAGAATCACTTGCCGATTCACCTATTACACATGTCTCTGCAGTAAGAAAATGCATATATATTACCAAAAGACTCTGAGTTCAATATGGATTGGGTAATTACAATTTTAACTAGTACACAATCGGTCAAAACAACACAAATCCAATAGAGAGACCTTTATAAACAATTATTAGACAAAATTGTTTTGAAAATCACCTTTTAGTGAGTTGAAAGAGGTACTTTTTTTCCAAGTACTTCACATCTCCGAGGGTAAACATGATTTATTTCAGTTATTGATGGGATTAAACAGGGTTCAGCAACAATTCTGGTCCGATTTTTCATTTTTATAGATGAAAGAGGCCACACCCGTGTTCATATAAATACAACATGTAAAAATGAAGGAATTTTGCTGTAGTAATTCTTTGAACCCCTGAGTTACATGCAAAAATCCAAAAAAAAAACCATCATAAAAATTATTTTTTATAATCTATCAGTTAACAATTTTATTAGATCTTCCTTTTTCTTTTATTAGAAAGCAAAAATTTGGAAAAGATTGGTTAATAATCCTGTATGCCCTAACATTCACAGGGCTTGAAGTAAATGAAGCCCAAAAACATATATTTAACTCTGTAAAAATATATAGTTGATTCTTGCTATTTTCAAAAGCTACGTTCTAAAAAGTTGCTACAAATACTGTTTTAGCAAATATTGAATCATCGCTTTGAAGGCAATACAGGGTTAGGTTCCTGGGAACATTTACTCACAGCATTTTTATCAACTGATCAGTCCATAACCTTGTTTTATGTGTGTTTCTGTTTAAAGGTGGTGTTTAATACATATTATGATTCATTGACATTGAACTCAGAGCCAAGAGCACTGTAACAAAGCCTTGAGCTCAGCGTACCTAACACACCTCTTTTCTCTATAGGACACATCACAGCCTTTTTGCACTTAGGAACACTACACAGCAGTACATTTGGGGGCCATTTAAAACAGCAAAATCACCAGCAAAATTCATACAAATGTGTGAAACATGGCACTGAGAAGATCTGGAAAGATCGCTTCTTCACGGTATGAGAGCTGAAATGCAGGGTGTCGCCTTCTTCAGCCTCAGCCGGGAACCTGCCTGTTGGGCCAACTCAAAATTGTCACCGCTCTGTGCATGTCCACACATAACCACAAAGCACCACAAGTATCGATTTGGGGGCTACACACAAATTTCAGTGGGCAGGCAAATTCACGAATCTAGCACCCATGGATAAAGATGGGCTGTAAGTCAAGTTTATACGTTGTTAAATAGAACGGGCTCTATGGATCTCTATCATCATCGGTCTATCTCTGTATCTACATATACTTTCATAATGACATGGAAGGCTAGATTTAAATTTAAAAGTGTCAGACCCTTGGGGTTTCATGCAGGAGCAGAGCAGGAAGAGTCCGCTCAGTTTGGCTGGACTGGAAGAGAAGGGCGGAGGCTTTGTGCCGACTCCCTCCTCCCCCGGGAGCCGCACAGCAGTGGAGGAAGGTCTCAGTGTGGTGCTGATTACCTTCTCATTAGATTCATTCATTCTCTCAAGTTTAGGCAAGGATTATCTCCAAAATATTACCAAGATTATTATTAAATAATTTAAGTATACTGTTATATATTTTTACACTAACAGGTGCCTCATGCAAACCAATGTTTTCAGAAAGGGCTAGGAAAATGGAAGTATTTTTAAACATTTTAATACACTTTTGATAATACAATTTTAAAGACTTATTATTTTCATGTCTTTCAGTAATATTTTTTTTTGTCAAAACCATGAGACCGTCAGTCTGTGGATTTAGCTAACTGAATTTATGGAAAATGCCTGCTGTATTATTAGCATTGCCAAATCAATTAGCTAAATCAGATGGACTTTCAATCATAAAATTTGTCTTCAATTTTTAATTCAAACAAATTAATTAACATTTCCAAAGCTATTACAGAAAGCACTGTGAAAGAAATTATGAATGCATTTTTAGAAATGGATTAATAAAGCCCATCAATTCAAGATTAAATACTGTAGATATAATTCACTCATATTAATAAGCTATACAAATAAGAATAAATCTATATACCATTTCTAATTACTTAAATTCTAATACTGCAATGTAATGTATAGTTAAAATATACATCATTTATGAAGGAAGCAGTGTGAGTTAAAGCATGATTTTTCTTTGGTATTGAAAACTGATCATCAGCTTTTGTTGTAAAGCATTGTAGAGACTGCTTTGGCAATAACTCTATTAATCTCATACATATCATGAGCAAAATATCTCCATGTATTTAATGAAAGAAAAGTGAGACTAAAAAAATCTATTTGGTCAGCCTCTAGGAAGAATTGTTTTGATAGTAGAAAATATTACACGTATTAGGTAATAAAATGAGAAGAAAATTAAATGTAATTTAATTTCATAATTTATATTTTATATTTCATGATATAATTAGATTATATCTATAGTTCATGATATAATCAGTAAAATGTTTTAACTTAGCGTACCATAGAATGAACTTAAAGAAATCACGTAACATTTTAGTCGTCAGGTTTTATCCAGTGTGTTTTGAAGAATCTGGTGGTCTAAAAAATATTCTAGTTACATTGAAAAGAATTAGTGTCACCAACCTGTTTGAGGGTCTTTTATTTCTAGCTAATGTATTCTGGGCAATGAGTATTATGAACAGCTGAAAAATATTGCTTACATTTTAATACATGAAATAAAATCCCTATTGAGTAAGCAATATTTACTACTGATTCTGTGTTGCATTTATTGGATTCTCCATTAAGAGCAAAGAATTATTTGACACTGGTCGGGGCATGGAAGAGATGAGTCCATTAAAAGAAAATCCTCATGAATCCATTATCCAATTATATGGTGATCTGACATCAGGACAGCCTAATGGCTGTGATTCTACACCCCTCTTCGCTCGACAGAAATAGACAGAAAAATGGGAAGCCTTACAACGTGCCTATAGATGCTTTAATTAATCATTAAAAGATGTGCCTCATCCTGATTTTTTGTTATTTGGTTTTTTTGCATTGGCTTTTTGGTGTCCTTGCAAGTTTTTGTAGTGGGATTCCAGATAGGAGAGAACTTGTCTTTCTCTTGTAAAGTGGAGGAAGGGAGATGATGAAAGAAGGGTTAGAAAAGGTGAATCTTCATGAGGTTAGCAAAGGGTATATATAAAGATCTGGATCTATCAATGGATTCCTTTAAAATCATCACTGCAGCCCTGAAAGTCTGTGCTTCCTCCAGAGGTGGTGTATGCTAATTTGAAGACCATTGCTTTGCCTACAGCTGAAACAGTAGGGATGGAGCAGAGTGACAGACTAGACATGGTTTGTGGGTAAAACCTGCAGAACTTGTTGGGGTGGGGAATAGGAGAGGAAAGGGTCAAAGAAGACTCCACAGTAGAGACAGGGAAGACCGGAGAACATGGCCTCAGAGTCTGTCTTTTTCACCTTATTTTGTTTTAGACTTTGTGTTGGTGGACATTTTATTGAGTTGACTCTCAACTTCTTGGCTAATTTTATCAAATATAAATGATTATTGGCATATAGTATTTCCAAAATGATTTTCCCTTTTAACGTGGTATCTTTTGTCACCCTCAACACTCAGACCCTCTCAACAGCTTCTCAAAGGCTCAAAGTCAAACTCTGATTTTGTCCTGACCTGCTGAATGATTACGTATTCAAGCTTATTAATATTAAAAGTGGGAACTGTATTTTTTTAAATTAAACACACTTTTAGATACAGTAGACCCCAACAAATCTCTATATTGTTTCTCTTCTGTGGCATCTACAGCGAAATATGAAGAAAGGGACCTCTGTGCCTTGTGTGCCTGGCATATAGTAAGTGCGTAATCAACAGTTGAGCGAAACACTAGACATTTTCTTGAATTTTTTTTAAATGAGACACATAAAAAAGTATTTTCACACCCCTGCTTCTTATAATGTTTCTCCTAGACCCATTCTCTTACACCTCCATATATAATCTTTTATTAGTAAAAAGGGCCTAAGTTTATGCCCCCGGGTTGTGACAATCTTAATCACTCCTGTCGCAGGTCCCAGAGCCGCCTGATCTGCACTCACCTGTTTCTCCTGCATTCAGGCTGCGTTCAAGCAGGTGGGAGAGAAGTTACCCCCGGGTCTATGGCCTGTGCAGCGTATCTATCTGATCCGCTCTTGGTGCACGTTTCTGGGTCCGGCCAAAGGCAAGGGCAGTGTCACGACCCCGCCCCCTGCCCTGGGGCCGTCTCCTGGGTGGGAGTTTCCAGGGAGCCACCAGCCAGGGTGTCCTCATCTGCGGCCTCGGCCCCCAGGATGCCCTGCACCGGCCTCGAGGCCCAGCCCAATCATGCATTGAGCCGACCACGAGCCCCAGGCCCCAGCGTGCATTGCGAAGGCTTCCGGACCCATTCCCCCAGCATGCATCGCACAGGCCTCGAAGCCCAGCCCGCAGCATGCACTGCGCATGTCCCAGGCCCCACCTGCAGCGTGCACTGCGCAGGCTCCGGCCCCTGGCCTCCATGCGCGGGCTTCAGGACCCCACTTCCAAGCGCGGCGCTGCCTCGAGGCCAGGGGCTGGCCGACGGTTAGGACGAGGAAGGGTAGCGGCGCCGACCCTCGGGGCTGTCCTCGTCCGGCTCTCTCAGGCGTGTGCTCGCCGGACCTTCGCCTCTTGGCCCGAAAAGGGGCCGGAGCGGCCGTGTGGCCACAGAGCTGTGGGTGAGGGCGGGCGCCTGGGACCCTCGACGACACCCAAACTTTGAGTGGGTCTGCCGAGCGGGGGGGGGGGAGGCGGTGGTTAGGCCGGGTTTGGGGGGCAGGGGAGCTGAGCGGAGGTGTGGGGCCCGGCCGGGGTGGGGGCGGGGTCAGGACCCAGAGCGGGACCCGGGCGGGGACGGGGGCGCACCGCCAGAGTATCGGGAGCCGGGGAGGGGGGTCCGACCGTCTGGGGTTGCCCTGCGGTGCCCAGTGGGAATAGAAGGGCCTCGTCGTCCCCAGCGTGCGGGGACAGTGCCTCCGAATCCCGCCGCGGGTCTGGAGTCAGCCGGATCCCTGCCCTCCGGGGGCTTACCTTCTCCGAGCGCGGTTTGTTACGGCCTTTTATCAGGCCAAGTGCTCGCTCTCCTGGGGCTGGGTTGAGGGGTTCGTGGCCAAGACGGAGCAGTGCACTCCCGATATTGCGTAGTATGTGCACAGTCCTGTGTGTGCACACGCAGATCCGAATGAGGACGTGTCGTGTAGGGGTGTACAGGTAACCCTTCTTTTTTTTTTTTTTTCTAAATATTTTATTTATTTTTGAGAGAGAGACAGCGTGAGCAGGGCAGGGTCAGAGAGAGAGGGAGACACAGAACCTGAAGACAGGCTCCAGGCTCTGAGTTAGCTGTCAGCACAGAGCCTGATGCGGGGCTCGAACCCAGGAACCGCGAGATCGTGACCTGAGCTGAAGCCGGTCGTTCAACCGACTGAGCCACCCGGGCGCCCCTACATGTAACCCTTCTAACGGAATGGCATTCATAGTGTTCGTAGGTTCGTAGGTAGTGTACTTGCATCCGTGAGACCGAGTCCGCCAAGACACCTGTAAATCTGTACACACTGACCCACATCGGATTCGGTTTGCTAACCTCTTGTTTGCGGATATTTGCATTTATGTTCAGAGGTGTCACCGTCTGTACTGTTTTTGGTGCAAGTACTAGTTCTTGTTTGGGAAGTATTACTGGTTTACTTTACAAGAGAGGAGTTTGGTAGAATTCCTTCATTTCCGGAAGAGTTTGTGTATCACAAGGGTTCTCAGCTGCTTGCACGTTTGCTAAAGCTCACCGGTAACACTGTGGCCTCGTGTCTCTGCGGTAAAGGAGAGACATCAGCGTTTAGTTTTATTGATCTTGATTATTGTTTGTTTTCTGTTATATTAATTTCTTTTACTTTTAGCTTGTTCATATTCTGGCTTCTTTATTGAATACACACATCTTTAAAATATTAAATGCATTAAGGGCACCTGGGTGGCGCAGTTGGTTGAGCCTCTGACATGGGTTCAGGTCACGATCTCACAGTTTGTGGGTTTGATCCCCGCCTCCGGCGCTCTCCTGTAAGCACGGAGCCCGCTTTCAGGCTTCTGCCCCCCTCTCTCTGCCCCTACCCCGCTTGAGCTCTCTCTCTGTCAAAAATAAGCAAACATTAAAAAAATAAATAAAATATTAAATGCATTCAGTACTCTTAAATTTTAATTGCTAAGTTCTAAGAACTACTGTAGCTGTATCCATCAAGTTTGAATATGTGTTATTTTAATTGTCGAATGGTTCTAGAGAGTAATTTCCTATTTTATTTTTAATCCATGGTTTACTTAGGAGTGCAATTTCAAGTTTCCAAATCTGGAGCACTTTTAAAAGTGCATTTTTGTTGACTTACAATTTATTTGCATTATATTGGACAATGGAGTCTGCATAATATTGACTCTGAACTTTGTGGTCTTGTTACCAAGGATGTGGTCAGTTTTCATAAATGTTTTCTGTGATTTGAAAAGTACACTCCTTGTTTTTTTTATGTATAGAGTTCTTTGTTAGGTCAAGCCTATTAACTGTGAAGGTCAAATACTTTTTTTTTTTAAAGAGACAGGAGCTGTTAAAAATTTATTTATTTATTTATTTATTTTGAAAGACAGAGAGAGAGAGAGAGAGAGAGAGAGAGAGAAAATCCCAGGCAGGCTCCGTGCTGAGGGCATAGAGCCCGATGTGGGGCTAGAACTCATGAACTATGAGATCATGACCTGAGCTGAAACCAAGAGTCAGCTGGATGCTTAACTGACTGGGCCACCCAGGCACCCTGAGGGTCCAATACTTCCATTTACTTGTTACTTTTGTTCACTTGATCTGTAAATCATTGGGACAGGTGTGTTAAAATATCACACTGTGCCTATTTTTGTGAAATGTCAAGTTTTCTGCAATTCCGTCAGATTTTGCTTAATATGTTTTGAGGCAGTGTTAGGTATATAAAAGTATAAGTTGTAGCTTCTTGATGGATTTTTTTCCCTTCTATTATTATGTTGAGATGCAGTTACCCTTTATTACTGCTTTTCCCTTATTTTGTCTGGTAGAATATTGTTATCAGTTTCTCTCTCTGTCTCTTTCTTTCTTTTTCTCTTTCTCTCTTTATTTATACATTTATTTATTTTTGAGAGAGACAGACAAAGCACAAGTAGGAGAGAGGGACAGAGAGAGGGAGACACAGAATCTGAAGCAGGCTCCAGGCTCTGAGCTGTCAGCACAGAGCCCAGTGAGGGACTCAAACTCATGAACCAAGAGATCATGACCTGAGCCGAATTCGGCCGCCTGACTGACTGAGCCCCCCAGGCGCCCCACCAGTTTTCTTTTGGTTTGCATTGGCCTAGTATGGTGTTTTCTATTCCTTTATTTTTTTATTGTGGAAAATATGCACAACACAAAATTTATTTTAATACTTTTTAAGTGTACAGTTCAACAGCATTAAGTACATTCACACTGTTGTGTAACCATCACCAGCATCACCAGCTCCATTTCCAGATTTTCATCATCCTAAACTGAAATTCTGTACCCATCAATCAGTAACTCCCTATTACTCCTTTCTCCAGCTCCTGATAACCACTATTCTACTTTGTCCCCGTGAATATGGCTGTCCTGGCAACCTCCTATAAGTAGAATCCTAATCATATTTGTCCTTTGTGTTTGGCTTATTTTACTTAGCGTGATGTCTTCAGGAATGATCCATGTGGTAGCATGAGTCAGAAAATCTTTTTTTTGTGTGAGAACATTTAATTACTCTCTTAGCAAATTCAGTTTTATAATACAGTGTGATCAACTGTAGTTAGTATGTTATACGTTAGATCTGACTCATTTATAGCTGAAAGTTTGTACCCTTCTCCTAATTTCTCTCTGTTTCCCCAACCCCTTAGCCTTGGCAACTACCTTTCTACTCTGTTTCTGAGAGTTCAGCTCCCCTCCCCCCAGATTTCACATGTAAATGACACCATGCAATATTTGTCTTTCTCTGTCTGGCAGAGTGCCCTCAAGTTACATCCATGCTCTCACATACAGGAGTTCCTTCTTTCTAATGGCCGAGTAATAAAACTGTGCATGTATGTACCACATCTGCTTTACCCTTTCGCCCAGTGACACTTAGCTTGGTTTTGATTCCTGATACTGAGCAAATGTGGGAGTGGAAATGTCCCTTCAAGATTCTGCTTTCATTTCCTTTGGATGTATTTCCAGACGTGGGATTGCTGGATCATATAGTAATCTTGTGTAATTTTATGGGCATCTGCATGCTGTTTCCATAGTACTTACGCCAGTTACATTCCCACCCACAGTGCACGAGGGCTCCCCTTTCTCCACGTCCTCAGTGTTGGGAATGACCATTCTCACAGGTGTGAGGTGGTACCTCATTGCGGCTTTGGTTTGCATATCCCTGATGATGAGTGTGTTGAGCACCTTTTCATGTATCTGTTGCCCGGCCATTTGTATGTCTTTGGATAATATGCTCATTTAAAATGAATTGTTTGGCTTTTTGCTACTGAGTTGTGTGAGTTCATATATTTTGAATATTAACCCGGTATCAGATGACTTGCGGATGTTTTCTCCCATTCCAGAGGTTGCTTTTTCATTTTGTTGAGGGTTTCCTTTGCTGTGCAGAAGCATTTTCATTTGATGTAGTCCCACTTGTTTATTTTTGCTTTTATTACGTTTGTTTTTGGTGTCATCTGAAAAACTGACAAGGCCAGTGTCAGTAAGTTTATCCCCTATGCTTTCCTCTAGTAGTTTTCTGGTTTCAGGTCTTAAACTTAAGTCTTGAATTCATTTTGAGTTATTTTTTGTGAGATAATATGATTCTATACCTAATTCCAGTGTGTGTTTTGGGAGAGGGGGTTCTTACCACCAGGCTATGCTCAGACACCCGGCGGTGTCCTGCAGGTCTGGTCACTGACCCCCCATCTGGAGATCCCTTCACGTCTCACAGGTTAAGGGCTCAGCCCCATAACTCTGTACTCCTCCTAGCCCCTCCCCCCTTCAGGGCCAGTTCTCACCTGACCAGCTGTGGATAGGAGGCTGTAATGACCCCTCTGTGGGTTCCATTACTTTGCTAGGGTGACTCACAGACCTCAGAGAAGTGCTCCACTTACTACTGGTTTGTTATAGAAGGGTGTAACTCAGAAACCGCCAGAGAGAAGAGAGGCCTTGGGCAAAGTATGAGGAAGAGGCACGGGGCCTCTATGGCTTCAAGTGCACCGCACTCCCTGAATCTCCGTGTGTTCACCTGCTCGGAAGCTCTCTGAAACCTATCCTTCTGGGCTTTATTGCATAGGCATGATTGGTTAGACCATTGGCGGTTAATTCCACCTGCAGCCTCTCTCCCGTCCCCAGAGGCCGGGGCGGTGTGGCTGAAAGTTCCAACCCTCTCATCAGTTGTATGGTTCGTTCTCTTGGCAACCAGCCTCCATCGTTAGGTGAAGGCCACACGTCATCTCATTAATGTAAACAAAGGACACCTTTATCTCTGTACTCATTTAGGATATTTTGGGAGTTTTAGGAGCTTTGTGCCAGAAATGAGACAAAGACCAAATGTATATTTCTTATAAGTACAATATCACAGAGGTGTAAGATAGTGGTCCAGATTCGTTCTTTTGCATGTGACTGTCCAGTTTTCCCAACCATTTGGTGAAGAGACTGTCCTTTCCCCGTTGTATATTCTGGCCTCCTTTGATCATATATGTGTGAGTTTATTTCTGGGCTCTCTTTTCTGTTCTCTTGGTCTGTGTGTCTGTTTTCATGTCTGTAGCACACTGTTTTGACTACTCTCGCTTTGTAATACAGTTTGAAGTCAGCTTCTAGCTTCATTGTTTTTTGTTTTTTGTTTTTTTTCTCAAGCCTGCTTTGATTATTTGGGGTAGTTTTTAGTTCCATACAAATTTTAGGATTATTTGTTCTGTTTCTGTGCAAAATGCCATCGAAATTTTGATAGAGATAGTACTGAATCTGTAGACTGTTTTGGGTAGTGTGGACATTCAGTAATAGTAACTCTTCTAATCCATGAGCACAGGATATCTTTCCGTTTATTTATGTCATAAATTTCTTTCATCAGTGTCTTAGAGTTTTCAGTGTTTGCATCTTTCACCTCATTGGTTAAACTTATTCCTAAGTATTTTATTCTTTTTTGATGCATTCAACAATGGCCTTGTTTTCTTAATTTCTCTGATAGTTCATTGTTAATGTGTGGGAACACAAGTGATTTTTGTATCTTGATTTTGTATCATGCAACTTGATTGAATTTATTAGTTCTCACAGAAGTGATCCTTCCCTCTTCAAAGCTAGCCTGCAATGGATTGTGGGAAAATAATGAGAAACATATATATAGGTCTCTGCCCTTGGTTCCTGACAGCTCCTGAAACCTTTGTAAATTCCTAAGAGGTAAGAGCACTAGGACCATCTTGTGTTCTGTGGGTGGTCTTACCCTCGTTCCTGACTCAGGGCTCTGAAATTCCTCGTAATTTTTTGGGCGATATGAGTTTTCATTTTGGTTGCTGCTGCTGTTCTAATGAGGTTACTCTAGGCCGGCTCCTGGATAGGGGCTCTGTTACCAGAAAGAGCCAGCCATGATTAGGAACTTGACATTTGCAGTCCCGTCTTCGTGTCCCTCATTCTCTAGAGCAGGAAGAGGGGCAGGAAATGGAGTTAATAGGTGGTCCTGCCTGTGAGGAAGCCTCCGTAAAAACTCCAATATTATGGGGCTCAGAGAGCTTTCAGTTTGGTGAGCACATGCACATACTGGGAGGAGGACGTGTCCCGTCTCCACAGGGGCAGAAGCTTCTGTCCACGGGTGTAGACTCCAACCTCTGTATCTCTTCATCTGCCTGTTCATCTGTATCCTTGATCACATCCTTTAATAACTGGTAACTGTATCTCAGTGTTTACCTGAGCTCTGTGAATGATTAAATTAAATGGGAGGGGGGTCATGGAAAGCTAAGTTTTAGCCAAGTCAGACAAGTTGTGGGTCACCTGGGAACCTGCTACTTCTGATTGGCTTCTGGAGTTGGGATCGGTCTCCTGGGACTGAGCCCTTAACCTGTGGGGTCTGACACGGTCTCCGGGTAGACAGGGTCAAAGCTGAGTTAAATTGTAGGACACACAGCTGTTGTCACAGAATTGCTTGGCGTGGGAAAAACCCCACTCGTTGGGTATCCAGAAGTACGTGAGTGTGGCAAATAATGTGAGAGGAAAAGAGCTACGTAAGAGGAAGACTCAGTTTTTCCTACTCCACTCCACATCACCCTGACACTCTCCAATTTTTTAAGTCATCTTGTCAAAAAACTTTAAAAAACTCGAGATTTTGAATGGGGTCCTATTGGATGTACAGACAAGTCCAGGGACAATTGACATTTTAATGTCTCTCTGTTAATATTTAGCTCTTTTGATCTTCTCTAGTACATGTTTGTTTTCTCTTTGTCACCTTTCTGCTCTACGTTTTTTTCTGAAAAATGTTTCCAGCTATACTGAAGTATATTTGATAAAAATTCTGTATATATTTCAGATATAGAATGTGATGATTTAGCATATGTATGCATTGTGTAATGATTACTGCGAGTGAATTAGCACATCTGTCACCTCACAGTTACCTGTGTGTGTGTGTGTGCGCGCACACGTGGTGTGTGTGCATGTGTGCGGTGAGAAGCTTATACTCTCAGCAAATTTCAGGTATACAACATGGTATTATTAACTATAGTCACAGTGCTGGTGTTCACTACCGAGTCGTAGGGGTTTCTTAAATATTTTGTATATTAACCCCTATCCCATCTATGGTTTTACACACTTTTTATACCACTCTGTAGACTGCCTTTTCATTTTGTTGATTATTTCCTTTGCTCTCCAGAAGGTTTTAGTTTGATGTTGTCCTACTTGTCTATTTTTGCTTTTATTACATGTGCTTTTGGTGTCAAATCCAAACCATCATTGCCAAGACCAATGTCAAAGAGCTTTCCCTCTCTGTTTTCTTCTAGGAGTTTCACCATTTCAGCTTTTAAATTTAAGTCTTTGATCCATTTTGAGTTAATTTTTGTGTATGGTATAAGATAAAGGTCTAGTTTCATTCTTTTGCATTGGAATATCCAGTTTTCCTAACACCATTTATTTAAAAAACCTATCCTTTCCCCATTGTATGTTCTTGGTGCCCTTGTCAAAAATTAGTTGGCTGTGTATGTGTAAGTTTATTTCTGGGCTCTCTGTTCTGTTCCATTGGCTCATGTGTCTATTTTTATGCCAATACCATACTGTTTTGATTACTCTAGCTTTGTGATATAACTTTAAGTCAGAAAATGTGATACCTCTAGCTTTATTTTTCTTTCTCAAGATTGCTTTGGCTATTTAGGGTCTTTTGTGGTTTCATGCAAATTTTAGGACTTTTTTTTTTTCAATTTTTGTGAAAAATGGCATTGGAATTTAGATAGGGATAGCACTGAATCTGTAGACCATTTGGTGTAGTGTGGACATTTTCATTATATCAGTTCTTCCATTCCGTGAGCTTTCCATTTATTTGTGTCTTCTTCAGTGTCTTTCGTTTTTCAGTGTACAGGTTTTTCACTTTGGTTAAATTGATTACTAAGCATTTCATTCTTATTGATGGTATTTGTAAATAGGATTGCTTTCTTTATCTCTCTTTCAGATAGTTTGTAGTTAGTGTAAAGAAATGCAACTGAAATGTATATGTTGACTCTGTATCCTGCAACTTTACTGAATTTATTAGTTCTAACAGCGTTTTGATGGAGTCTTTAGCATTTTCTGTATATAACATCATGCCATCTGCAAACACTTAAATTTACCTCTTCTTTTGTAACTTAGATGGCTTTTATTTTTCTTGCCTAATTGCTCTGGCTAGGACTTCAAGTACTCTGTTGAATAGAGGTGGCAAAAATGGGCATCGTTTTCTTCTTCCTGATCTTTGAGGAAAGGTATTTACTTTTTAACCATTGACTGTAAAATTACCTGTGGGCTTGTCATATATGACCTTTATTATGTTGAGGTGTATTTTTTCTCTAATTTGTTGAGAGTTTTTTCATCATGAAAGGATGCTGAATTTTGTCAAATGCTTTTTCTGTATCTGTTGAGATGGTCATAAGGATTTTCACCCCTTATTCTATTAATGTAGTATGTTACCATTTATTGATTTGCTTATTTGGACCATCCTTACATTCCAGGGATAAATTCCACTTTATCATGTTGTATCATCCTTTTATTGTGCTATTAATTTGGTTTGCTACTTTTTTGGTTGAAGGGTTTTGCTTCTGTATTCCTCAGGGATATGACCTGTAATTTTATTTTCTTGTAGTTTCCTAATCTGACTTTGGGATCAGGGTAATACTGGCCTCATAAAATGACCTTGGATGTGTTCTCTCTTGTTTGTTTTGGAAGAATTTGAGAAGGATTGGCATTAGTTCTTTAAATGTTTGATAGGATTCACCAGTGAAGCCATCTGCTTCTGGATTTTTCTGGTTGGGATGTTTCTGATTACGGCTTCAATCTCCTTGTCATTTGTTCAGATTGTTTCCTTCTGATTCAGTCTTGATAGGCTCTGTGTTTCTAAGAATTATTCCATTTCCAATTTGTTGGATTATAGAATTTGTTAGGACATAAATGTTCTTAATAATCTCATATAATGGTGTTTCTGCAGCATCATTTGTAATGTTTTTTCTTTCATTTCTGATTTTGAGTCTTTTTTTTTTTTCCTTAGATTACCTGTCAATTTGTTTATATTTTCAAGATCCAGCTCTTAGTTTGTATCTTTCCTGTTGTTTTTCAGGTCTCCACTTCATTTATTTCTGCTCTGATCTTATTTCCTTCCTTCTAACTTTGGACTTTTTCTTTTTCTAGTTCTTTTAGGTATAAAGTTAGGTTGTTTATTTTTTATTTTTTTTAATGTTAGTGTTAATCACTGTAAACTTTCCTCTTAGAACTACTTTTGCAGCAAAGCATAGTTTTTGATATGTTGTATTTCCATTTTCATTTGTTTCAAGATATTTTTGATTTTCCTTTTGATTTATTCCTAGACCTAATGGTTGTTTAGGAATGTGTTGCTTAATTTCTACTTATTTGTGAATATTTCAGATTTTCTCCTGTTTTTGATTTCTAGTATCATACCATTGTGTTTTGAAAAGATACATGATATGATTTGAAGTCTTCTTTAATTTCTTAAGACTTGATTTGTGGCCTAACATGTGATCTATCCTAGGGAATGTTCTGCATTCACCTGAGAAGAATGTGTATTCAGCTGCTGTTTGATGGCATGTTTAGCATGTATCTGTTATGTCCGTTTGGTTTAAAGTGTAGCTCAAATCAGATATTTCTTTGTTGATTTTCTGTCTGGATGATTTATTCATCTTGAAGTGGAGTACTGAAGGTCTCTCTTACTATTTTATTGTTATATATTTCTGCCTTCAGATATGTTAATATTTGCTTTATATATGTATGTTCCCTGATGTTGGTTGTATATATGTTTACAGTTGTTATATCTTCTTGATGAATAGACCTCTATGTCATTATATAATGGCCTTCTTTGTCTCTGATTGTAGTTTTTGCCTTAAAGTCTATTTCATCTGATAAAACTCGCCCCCCCACCCCATCTTTTTTGGTTACCATTTGCGTGGAATATCTTTTTCCATCTCTTTTCTTTGAGCCTATACGTGTTCTCAAAGTTGAAGTGAGTCTTTTGTAGGCAGCATACAGTTGAGCCTTTTTAATCCAATCAGCCATTCCATCTTTTTATTGGAAAATTTAGAGCATCTACATGTAATTATTTGCAGTTAAGACATATTCCCATCTTGTTAAATGTTTCCTGGCTATTTTATAGTTCCTTTGTTACTTTCTACCTCCTTTGCTATCATCTTCCTTTGTGGTTTGATGATTTTCCACAGTGGTATGCTTTGATTCCTTTCTTTTACCTTTTGTGTGTTTACTATAGAATTTTCTCTGGTGGTTACCAAGAGGCTTACATAAAACACCTTAGAGTAATGATAGTCTGTTCTAAGCTGAAAACAACTTGACTTTGATTGCATATAAAAGCTCTATCCTTTTACTCCCCCCCCACATTTATGGTTTTGATGTCACAATTTACATCTTTTTATATTATGTATACTTTAACAAATTATTTTAGCTCTAGTTATTTTTAATACTTTCATCTTTTAATCATTATACTAGAGTTAAGTGATTTATATAAACCCATTATGGTATTATTCTAAATTTGTCTATTTTCTTTACCAGTAAATTGTAAGTTTTTTACATCCATATGTTTTCATATTACTAATTAGCACCCTTTTATTTCGGCTTGAAGAGCTCCCTTTAGCGTTTCTTATAAGGCAGGTCTAATGGAGATGAGCTCCTTCTGCTTTTGTTTGGGAAAACCTTTATCTGTCCATGTCTAAAGAACAGCTTTTCTGGGTACAGTATTCTTTGTTGGCAGTTTTTTCCTTTCAGTACCTTGAATATATCATCCCACTCTCTCTTGGTCTGCAAGGGTTCTGTTGAGAAATCCCCTGATTGCCTTACGGGAGTTCCCTTTTATGAGATGAGTCCTACTTTTGTCCTACTGTTTTCCAAATTCTGTCTTTGATTTTTGACAGTTTGAATACAGTGTATCTTAGTGAAGTCCTCTTTGTGTTGAATCTATATGGGGACTCTTAAGTTTTTATTTAAATTCCAGTTAGTTAACATATTAGTTTCAGGCGTAGAATTTGTTGATTCAGCACTTACATAAAACACCCTGTGCTCATCACAAGTGCACTTCTTAGTCCCCATCACCTATTTTCACCCATCCCCCACCGATCTCCCTTCTGGTGACCAGCAGAATGTTCTCTATAGTTAAGAGTCTGTTTCTTGGTTTTCCTCACTTTGTTCCCCCCACCATGATCATTTGTTTTGTTTCTTAAATTCTACATATGAGTGAAATCATAAGGTATTTGTCTCTCTCTGACTTATTTTGCTCAGCATAATACACTCTACCTCCATCCATGGCAAGATTGCAAGATTGCAAATCTTTTTTTGCAATGGCAAGATTTCATTCTTTTTTTATGGCTGAGTAATAGTCCATTGTGTATACTTACCACATTTTCATTATCCAGTCATCAGTCAGTGGACATGTGGTTGGGCTCTTACTAGCTTCATGCACTTGGATGTCCCAGCTTTCTCCCCAGATATGGGAAATATTTAGCTGTTATTTGAAAAAACTTGATCCTCCTCCCTCACTTCTTCTGGGACTCTCCTATCCTAATAGTACCCCACAATTTGTATAGGCTTTCTTTAGTCTTTTTCATTCCTTGTCCTTTTTCTCTGATTGGATAATTTCAGATGATCAAGTCTGCTGTCGATGCTGCTGCATTTCCTTTTCATTAATTGTTTTCTTCAGCTCCAGAATTGGGTTGGTTCCTTTTTATGATTTCTGCCTCTCTGTTGACCTTCTCAGTTTGTTCACGTTTTGTTTTCCCAATTCTATTTAATTGTTCTGTGTTCTTTGTTCTCTTGTAGCTCACTCAGCTTCTTTAAAACGGTTGTTTTCAGTACTCTGTCCAGAAATTCTGCCTACCTTTCTTTGAGATCTGTTAGGAGAAAATTACTGTGTTCCTTTGGTGGCGTCCTGTGACCTGATTTCATGGGAGCCTTGTGTCGATGTCCGTGCGTTTGGTGAAGTCATCTCTCCCAGCGGCCCTGATGGTTAAGGACCGTGTGCGGGTGGCCGACGGCACTGGTTGGGGTGTGGCCGTTCTGGCTCTGGGAAAGACCCTGCAGCCTGACGTCCGCCTAGCGTCTTCAGCGAAGTCAGTGTCGCATCGATTTGTCCCCCTCTGAGGGCTGTTACCGGCCAGGGGATCCCTCTCCAACGGGGTCTGCTCCTGAGTGCCCTGTTAGTGGTGGCGGCACTGGTGTCTGGCGTGTGGGCACTTTGGCAGCGACAGAAGCTCCGGCGTCTGAGTAGCCGGTTACCCCACAGCAGTGGTGGCTCCGGTGCCCGCGACGTGGGTGCCTGCAGAGCGGCCACCAAGACGGCGTCTGCACACCGCCGGAGCCCTGGGGGCGCCGGGGTCCGCCGCACGTGTGGGGTCGCGGCCTGGGGCAGCGCGGGCCCCGGGGCAGGGGGCGGCGTGTCTCGGCTCGGAGCGCTCCGGGGTGGTGCTGGCTGTGGGTCAGTCACCTGGGGGGCCGGCGCCACCAGTGTCCTCTGTGGAGCGGCACGCCGGGGCGCGCACGCCTCACGCCGCGGGATCCTCCCGGTGAGCGCCGGGCCGCGTCTGCGGCCGCCGTGGGGGCCGCGGCATCTTCCGTGGCTGGGATGGCAGCCCCTGTGTGGCTGGTCCCGACGGCCCTCCTCCCTTGCTCTGAGCCAGGCTCCGCGGGCACCCTTCTGGGTGGTTCCTGTCTCCTTCCTCCGCTGTGCTGCTGCCGGCTCTTACTGCGCTCTGGGCCCCCAGGCCGGTTGTGCTCCGGGAGCTGCCTGCTCTTTCTGTGGGGGGACAGGACAGAGGGCGGCGACCCCCCCCCCGGGACAGAGGGCGGCGTCCCCCAGGACAGAGCGCGGCGTCCCCCGGGACAGAGGGCGGCGACCCCCCCCCCGGGACAGAGGGCGGCGACCCCCCCCCCGGGACAGAGGGCGGCGTCCCCCCGCCCCGGGACAGAGGGCGGCGTCCCCCGGGACAGAGGGCGGCGTCCCCCAGGACAGAGGGCGGCGTCCCCCCGCCCCGGGATAGAGGGCGGCG
>CM053562.1:7581690-7639340 GCA_028646485.1 Cryptoprocta ferox
GGCGACCCCCAGGACAGAGCGCGGCCTCCCCCGGGGCAGAGGGCCTGCTTCAGGTTCTGCGTCTCCCTCTCTCTGCCCCTCCCCTGCTCACACTCTTCTCTTTCTGTCCAAAATAAACATTAAAAATTTTTATTAAAAAAATACATACATTCTCCACGTCTTGAGTTGTACATAGTGTGTCTGTTAAGTCATAGCTTTAAATTAGAGTCCTAAAATCTGTATCCTCACCAATTTTGTTTTTGTTTTGTTTGGCGCCAGAGGGGTTGGCTTGATTAACTGAATTTGTCAAAATGTTTCTTTATCATACTATATTTATTTGTTTCTCCTTATGATTCTGTCAGTTTTTGAATTCCGGATTTTGCATTACATACTTTGAAGTTCTGTTGTTAGGTGGAAGTTCAGAAAGGTTTTATTTTCCTGGTGAAATGAACCTTAATCATTATACAGTGAACTTTATATCTAGTGACTCTTTCTGCCTTACTACCTATTTTTTCTGATATAAATATAGCTATAATATCTTTATTTTGCTTAATAGTTGTCTGGTATATCTTTTTCCTATCCTTGCACCCTTTTTGTATTCTTTTGTTTTAGGTATTTGTCTTGTTTTGTTTTTTTTTAATTTTTAGTGTTTATTTTTGAGAGAGAGAGAGAGACAGAGCATGAATGGAGGAGGGTCAGAGAGAGAGGGAGACACAGAATCTAGATATGTGTCTTTTAAATAAGATATAACTGGATTCCCCCACCCCCCAGTTTTTCTATCTTTGTCTTTTTAGAGAATTTAGTCTACTTAGATTGACTGTAATCATTCATATGTTTTGGTTTATTTCTGCAACCTTCTTCTGTGATTACCATAGAAATTTTAAGATGTATACTTACCCAAGTGTCAATTTAACCAGTTTCCATCTTCGTGCAGAAAATACAAGGATCTTACTTTAATTTTGACTACCCTTCCTGACCTCTGTGCTGTTCTTGTTGTGTTTAGTACCATCTCATTTTTAATCCCACAAGAAATACTTACTGCTTTAATGCAATTAGTGTTTATTTACATTTACACATATTCATTACTTCTGCTGATAATTATTTCTTGTATCTTAGACCTGTCATCTTGGGATAGTATTCCTTCTTTTTTAAGTCCTTGTAGAGTACATTTTAGTGTCTGTTGATGTTATTTGCCTGAAATGTCTTTATTTTGCCTTCATTTTTGAAATACATTTTTGCTAGGTGTAGAAGTCTTAGTTGACAGCACCTAGAACACTGGAGATGTTATATTGTTTTAGGGGTGTGTGTGTGTGTGTACACGTGCATGTGTGCTATAAAGAAGCTCATACTTAGTCTGCTTTTCGTTTTAAGTAATTGTCTCTGGCTGCTCCTTTTTGTCTTTGGGTTCTATAGTTTAACTGTGTTGAAGGTGTGTGTGTGTGTGTGTGTGTGTGTGTGTGTGTGTGTGTGTACACATGTGTGTGTATGCTTATGTGTATGTGTTCATCCTGCTTAGAATTTGTGGAGCTCTATGAAACAGTAGATGAGCATCTGGAAAACTCTCAGTCATTATGTTCCCCATTATCTCTCTTCTTGCCGACTCCTGATGAGTGTTTTGTGAGATTTACTGTTCTGTCCTCTCTGCTGTTGAACCTTTTGTCATTTTTTCCATCTCTATCCCTTGATAATTTGTCCGGATCTACCTAAATAAAAGCAGGGTACTATTTGGGGAAGGAAAGGAGGGAATGAGTATTATATGGGCAAGGTACTGAAGTCAACCACAATTATCCTTCATTTATTTATTTTTTCTGTTTTAAATCCTATTTTGTGTAAACACATAGTTGTGTTTTGCTTCTGATGCTTTTGAAAGGTTCTTGCATTATTTCAGTTCTTCTAGACTTATGACATAGTATATATTTTAACCTTTATTTTGTTATCTATGCACATGAGGCAGCATCTATTGACTCCATGTTGTGAAATGAAGAAATTAGAACCTAATTAATGCATTTACATTTTTTTTATTTAAACAAAATTTTTAGTGTTTATTTTTGAGAGAGGGACAGAGACAGAGCCCGAGTGGGGGAGGGGCAGACAGAGAGGGAGACACAGAATCTGAAGCAGGCTCCAGGCTCTGAGCTGTCAGCACAGAGCCCAACGTGGGGCTCAAACCCACAGTGAGATCATGACCTGAGCCGAAGTCGGATACTTAACCACTGAGCCACCCAGGTGCCCCTATGCATTTACATCTGTAACTGATACCTACTTCATACTCCCAGATTTTTATTGCGTATATTATCTTTTTGGTTCTTTTTATGGGTATCTTTATACTTTTAAATGATATAGTTATATTTCTTATTTATCAGCTTTAAGTAGTGTCTGTTGACCTGTGTATGTAAAGAACGCTCATGCTCCCTGTGTTTCATTTACTTCCTCTTCTCCCCATCTTGATTTTTTTTCATACTTATACTATTATTTCTCTACTGTCAGGGTTCTGTTCTGTAATCATACGTCCAATAGTTGTTTTGACCTAATTCTATACTTAAAATGAGTTTCATGCTCTTACCATCGTTTTCTTTATTGCCACATTTTTGCCTTCATCTCTATGAGGGTGGAATTTATCACATACATTTTTCAAGAACGGTTCATGGATGATATCTTTACTGAATTCTGTGTGTGTGAAAATGTTAGCTTCATGCTTACATGGAAACTTGGCTCTGATAAAATTCTTAAGACACTCTGTTCTCCTGAGGAAATGTTCTGGCATTTGAATGTTGCTGTGGAGAAGTGTGAGGTTGACTTGAGTTTTTCACTTGTCTTACAGGAAAAAAGAATAACTCATGTGATTTTTTACACTGTTTGATGAAGAGTGAGATTGAACAAGTTTTCTCGCCCCCGCCTTTTTTTGGATGTTTGGTGGTGATGATGATAGCATGAAAATATAAGCCACTCCACAGTTGAAATAGCTGTAGGGATTGACATAGCCTCTCTTGTAGTGGCTGGCCAATGGTGGCCCCTTGGTCAGATCTGGTCTGCCACTTGTTTTTCTATGTCCACAAGCTGGGAATGGTTTTTATAAAGGAATAATGACAACCAGTTTCATGATTGGGCACACTAACTTTGAATCCCAGTCACATAAAGTGTCCTCCTCAAAAGAGTTATATTTTCCTCGTTAATAGGCCTGTATTGGGGCACCCGGAGGGCTCAGTTGGTTGAGCATCTGACTCTTGATTTTGGCTCAGGTCATGATTCCAGGACTGTGGGACTGAGTCCTGCATTGGGCTTGGCGCTGAGCAAGGAGTCTGCTTGGGATTCTCTCTCTCTCTCCCTCTGCCCCTTTCCTCGTTTCGTTCGCTCATGCTTGCTCTCTCTCTCTCTCTCTCTCTCTCTCTCTCTCTCTCAAAAATGCCTGTATTGAAAAACACTTGTACTCAACTATTTTTGTATATTGAATTTCATCAATAAAACCTTTGTGGAAATTTGTTTTGTCTTTTGTTGTATGATTACTATGTAATATCTTTGATTTTTGCCTTCTGGTCCTCAAGCCTAAAATACTTATTCTTTGGCCTTCTATAAAATTTTGCTGACCTCTACTCTGTTGCAAATCCAGAATGGGTTTGATTCAGGGGTGCTTTTGAATCTGGTGGGAGTCTCCCTTGGATTCGTCTTTGTCTCAAATGTAGGCCCCAAATTTGTATCCCTCAGTTCCAGGCTGCAGTAAATGATCTTTCTGTGGCCACAGATCTTGGTGCTCTCCGGGCCTCATTCCTACACCCTAAGTCTCATCACGGATAGACCCATCCTGTTGTTGTCTTCATAGCTTACATAGAACTTTCTATCATTTCTATTCCAGTAAGAACTACTCTTGCCTCTGGCCTATTTCAGTCTGTCGTATTTGATTTGTCTGATGCTTATTCACATGACAATCAAAGCTTTTTCTCCCTTCGTGGCTTCTAGGCCAACATCTTGGCTTAACTTCAGTTACTGTAGACTTCCAGGCCTGGGCAGCACAGCATTGTGATGTGGGGATTTCTGGGTCTTGTTAGAGTTCCCTCAGGAATCAGAAAACGAACCTTTCTTTTTCTTATGTCAAAACCTGCTCGCTTTCGTTCTGTCTGAAGAATGCTGATGGTGTATGGACATGGCCTGGTAGTACTTAGTGATGGCGAGTGAGTTTAGTAGATTAGACCACCAGTTCTGTTGACTACACTATGTTCTTTCTGATGATTCTCCCTTAGGGGAGGCTCTGAAAACTTAAAATAATATTTAGTATGGAATTGAAGGTAAATTAGAATTGTATGCACACAAACCCATCATTGTAAGAAGGAAAATGCTGTCTTAGAGAGGAAGCTAGACAATACAGAGACTGCCTTCAGAGGGATAGCTCGCCTCGTGAAGGGTCAGAAAATTCTACGATACAGAGGAAACACTTGAAGTTCATGGAGATGTTAAATTAAGCCTAGTGGGAAGATGGGAACCATATATGCAGTTTTGAAACAAATAGCCATAGTTGTGAAAGCATCTTTTATATTTAAAAGATAACATGAACGTATATTTTGCAGCCCGTTATTTCATAATCCTGTTTAGGAAAAAAAATATTGAAAATATACCCATTGACGTGGCAATGATAAATCAAGACATGAACCAGGAGAAAGACAACACAAAAGCAAGGTAAAGTAAGACACAATAAAATTAGCATTTCAGCCACTATATGCTAGTGGTAAGCCACTCTGACAGTGAAAAAGGAGGGTCCCGTGAGGGCTGGGTGAGGCTGCTGGAGCATATGAGGGAGAGGTTCTTAGGGAGAGGTTCCTGGCAGGGTAGACGGTTAACGCTGGCTCCTAGCTCCTTCCCCAGCCCAAGCTTGGATATGCCAAAAAAGCGAGAGAGGAGTTGATGGAAAAGAGAAAGTAACCAAAAGCTGAAAAGCCCCAGGAAGGCAAAAGGTGGTTAGTTCTGGGTGTAGATAGTGGATAGCAAACGGCAGCTCAGAGCAGAGGAGGGCAGCGCACGGAGCGGGTGGAGAAGAGGTGGGGAGATGCAGGTGTTTTCCTTCTGCACATTTCTCTCGGCGGCTCAGCATCCACTCAGGAAGAAAAGGAGACATGATGGGTTCAGCTCCTGCTCTTAGCGCTCCCCTTCTTGAAACCCCACTAAAATGGTAGGAGGAGGTTAAAAAGGAATAAACCCACAAAGGAATGAGAGATGAGACAAAAGCATGTGGGAAATCCCGGTGTAGTTTTGGAAGACTGGAAACACGGCGGAGTGATCGCTGATTCCGCAGAGCGGACGGGGCACACCTCTGGTGGCAGCAGGTGTAGCCCAAAAGGAACTGCTTCACCCCTGCTTCTCTCCCCTCCCCTCTGTGAGGATCCCGGAGGCTGAGGAGGCATGGCAGTGAGAGCAGGAACTTGGACGTTTGTGGAAAAAGCAGTTAGAAGGCAGATGCCCTTCCTTCACCTCACTCAGCCAGGAGAGTGTTTCTTCTTCAGCCCAGCAAGAGAGTCCAGGATGTGGGGACAGCAGACCCAGCTGAGAGTAGATTGCTGTCCCCGGATCAGAGGCAACCTTAGTATTCTTCCTCTGCTTGCCTCTGAGAACACCTCGAGGCAAAGGCTAAGAAAAGTATCCTCTGGGAACCTGGCCAGCCAACAGGAAAGGTCTAACACCTAATGCCAGTTGGGAAAACTCTGATTATCCCACCACTGAAGTCTGCCATTTGGCAGAAGGCACGCATGCACGAGGAGTGGCCCATTGCTTGTTGTCGGTGAGGGTTCTTAAATACGAATGGGTGACCCACGGTCATCGGAGGGAAGTGTGTAGCTTGGTAGAAACGCAAATCACAGAAGTCTATCATAGATTGTTGGGTAACAGAAGAAACAGCATTAAGAGAATTAAAAATGTGGAACATTTGGAGAAGAAAAACAGCTTTTGGAAATTAAATATGTAATAGCAGAAATAAAGCTGAGGAAATTCTCTAGAAGAATGAAAAGGTAGAGATAGAAAATTGGGGAGTAAAGATAAAAGGGATACGTAGGAAACAAAAATAAGATGATAAAAATAAATTCCAAAAATGCCTGTAATCACAATAAATGCAAGTAGGCTAGATTTTTTTTAATGTCAAACTGGATTTTAAAAATGCACATGTGGAAACATCCTGGAAAGCACAAGGTACCAACAGATGGAAAGTACAAGAAGCTTCCGTACCCTCTCCTGGGTCATAGGGAGCGGTCACAAGGGGTCCCGTTGAAGACCATAAAGCTAGATCTGGTACTCATTAATCACGGAAATCGGCTACACTAGGTTAGCTAGGAACCTCCTACATCCGGAAATGAAATACGATGTCTGAAAAACACGCCTTTTTGAGCAGCTGGGGTGGAAGCAGTCCCCATAAAGGAAACCGGACTGGAAACAGTTGAGAACTGAGTGTAGAAAAGCAAGTAAAGGGAGCAGCAAGGAAAGGGCTGCACCTGCTGCACTAACCCCGTACGAGCGGGAAGTGTGTAGTTCTACAACTTTTATCAACAATTAGGAAAGGCTGAAAAATTAATGCGGTAACAATCCATTTTAAGAAGAAAAGGGGAAAAAGTTGAAGAGAAAAAACCATAAGAAAGTTGAGGGAAGGAGGTAAACACCATCACATAGTAACAAAGCAGAAATCAAAGATAAAATAGAGAAAATCAGAACAAGCAGCAACTGTCGCTCAGATTGGTGGACCTCTGACAGATTGGCCAGGAGGAAAACAGTCACCAGTGCACAGCTCCAGGGGACAGTGCTAGCACATGCTGTCCTTGCACACTGCCTCCTAGAACACACATGCATGGAGCAGGGCTGTGATAGGTCAGTCCAAGAGGATCCGCAGAGAAGGTGAGAAAATTAACTATTTAATGGCAGTTAGTCCGAAACACAGGATCAAATTTTTATGAAAGATATGAACAAAATAGGCTCAATAAGTAATAGGCAAGGTGAACTTTTTATCCACTAAAATTGTCACATTGGTAGTTATGAATCATGACTGCACTGCCCCCCCCCCCATGCCTCTCTCCCACAGACCACACTTACCAGGCTCAGGCAGATTTCCAGAGTTCATGAGTTTCTAACAGGTTTACAAATTCTAACATAAATTCAAGAAAAAATAAGTCCAGTCTTTTGCAACTTCTTCCACAGAACAGAAAAAGAGAAAATAGTCCCTAAATTGAGTTAGGGTACAAGCTTCCAAGTCAGTTTCATTCACAACCTTAGAAGCAAAAAACCCTAAGTAAGATACTAACATACAGGTTACCGTCGCTTGTGAAAGCGGATGATACACCAAGATCCAATTAATTATCTCAGAAATACACGGTTTAAGAACATTAGAAAAATGCATCAATACCAGTTACCATTAATAGATCAAAGGAAGGAGAGCAGTTGATAAAATGCATGCATTGTCTCGTAAGGATAACCCTTAGCAAGCTACCTGATTAGGGGCATTTACCAAACACCTGAAACAAATATTTTTAATGGTCAAATGCTAAAAGTATGCCTTTTAAATTGAGAAAAGTGACAAGGGTACTTGCTATTGCCACTTCTATGTGACATCCTGTAAAAAAATCACATCCTACAGCAGGTCCCAGGGCAATAAGACAAGGGGGGGGAAAGGACAAAGGGAAATGAAAGCTGAAAGGTTTAAAAAAGGAGAAACAAACTGTAATCATTTATAGATGATGTCTAGAAAAAAGTACAAAAGAATTTACAAAGTTTCATAATTAATTGAATTGAATATAGCAAGATTGCTAGATTAAAATCAATATATGTCAGTGAATTTCATTCCAGCAATAGATTGAAAATGTAAATAAATCATAACTACCATTTGTAATAGTAATGGAAAATCCAGGACCTGGAAAAAAATCATTTTTAAAATTATATGTTTGACCTCAGTGGAGAAAATTACAAAATATAATTAAGAATGCAACACAATTTATGTAGAAAAGCAAAGGGCCAAGAGTATGTCCGCGCTCTTCAAGAAAAAGAAAGTTGGAGGTCTTAGCCTACAGCTGTCAGAACTGTAGCAATTAAAGCAGTGAGATATAGAAACAAGGAGAAACCAATACAAATAAAGAAATGGGTGGAGAACTGTATATATATTTTGAGTGATGCGGACTTGGTGGTGCAGGTCAGGGAAGGGAAGGATGGGGTGTTCGGTAGTGGTGCTGTGGCGTCGCGTATCCTTGCGGGGGTGGGGGTTGGATCTACCCCTCACATCATACCTAAAACTCAAGGATTTAAGAACCAACATATGATTTATAAGACTTGTAAAAGGCAAAACTTTACAATGGTTAGGAAACAGTACAAGAATTTTGTCAAGATTGGAGTAAGGGCAGATTTCTTAAGAATAAACACAAATCATAGGCAAAGGTAGATAAATTAGCATATATTAAAGTGAAGAACTTAACATTTGTGAAGACTTCATCAGGAACGTGAGAAGTCCAAACCAGAAGACATCTTCGGCACATATAAAATGGCGAAAGATTACTCTCCGAAATGCGTAAAGAACCAAACATTGTTAAGAAAATGGGATATAATTCGGTATAAAAAAACAAACAGCGTGTATACATAGACATTTCCATGAAGAGGAAACTGTTCATGGTGTTTATAAACCAAGGGGACTCAAAATGCTCACGGAAGATTTAAGAACACCTAATGAAGGCATCTGCGAGCAGGGGTAGAGAGGTCGTGCTCGGTGTTCGAGAGAAAGTTTGCCTTCTTATTCAGGTGATGAAGTGTTTTCGTTTACTGGACCAGTAGTTACTTTTCCCACCGAGCAGGGCATGAGGGTCTTCAGGGCCCTGACTTCCCCCCACCTCGCAAAAACATGGTCTGGGGCGGAAGTCAGTTGTAGGCAGTGGTTTTGGATTCGGTTCTTATGAAAAGGTTTTCCAGCATTTACACATAGGCAGTTGGCTAATGTATTGTGAAAAGATTTTGGTTTCAATCTTGGTAAGTGTGCTTGTTGGTGATGGTTTTATAAACAAGGGTGCTGAATTCCAGAACATCGTGTTCTGACCTCACTCAGCCACAAATTGGGTAACAGTGCTTCATCTTTTAGGTTAGGTGAGGATTCTTCAGTCCTTTCCAGCATTAAAATTTCAGCGATAATATCAGACCTCTTTTGCATTTAAGTGGACTCTCCCTGTTTCAGATCTGCTTTTTAAGTGTCTATCAAAAATTGTTTGAAAGGATAGATATTATACTGTATAGTGTAAAGATTCAAGCTTCAAGTCGTAGAGAACGTTAACCATGGCATCCTACTTTCTTTGTCCATCAGGCTTCTGAAATATGAGGAAAAGGAGTACAAGGGTGACACACCGTCAGAGACTCCAGCAGCTAAAGCAGCAGAAAAAGAAACCTTAAAATATAAAACATTTGGAATGTCTTCTGTAGCCTCGGAGTCGGGAGAGACAGAAGAAATTTATCCAGATTACTATCCAGGCACGCCAACTTATGTTTTCTTTTATGGAGATGGAAAGCAATTTCCATCGTATAAACTGAGAAAACGAGGGACGTACACTGAAATCCTAGTTCACCTTCAAAATACAAGGTTTGGTACTTGGTGGGTTTTATTAGTGGCCGTTGGTAGTGTCTTCAGATAGAGAGCTTGCCTCTTAGAGGGGACGTAATCTAAATACTGGTCGTCGTAATCAAAGTAGCAACAGTGATCTCACTGCCACCACTGGGGGTATCTGACGTTTCTGTAGCTTTTGGGGGGTTTTGTGAGGCGAGGACCCTCAAGATGGCTCAGCGTTCCCTGAAGGCCCCCGTGCCTTCTGGTTGTGCCACGATCTCTGTCACTCTTGTCTGCGGGGGCCCTGATGACTCCTCCTCATGCCTCCACTGGGTCAGTCATCTTTCTGTTGGCCTCAAATTCTGCCATTAACCACATATAAAATAAATTTTAAAATATTTTTAATTTTTTTTTTTTGAGAGAGATACAGAGAAAGAGGGTGAGAGGGGGAGGGGCAGAGAGAGAGGGAGACACGGAATCGGAAGCAGGCTCCAGGCTCTGAGCTGTCAGCACAGAGCCCGACGCGGGGCTTGAACCCATGAACGGTGAGATTATGACCTGAGCCGAAATCAAGAGTCGGACACTTCACCGACCGAGCCCCCAGGCGCCCCGTCCACAGCTCTTTTATATCCTCACTTTTATGAAGGTCGCTCCCTGCTCTCCATCCATGCCCCCGTCCCTCCAGCAGCCTCTCTGATACCAGTGTCCTCAGCTCTTCCCACTTCTCTGCTCTGCTCCTGGGTTGGCAAAACGTCAGTGTGGATCAGTGGGATTGTCAGTTTTCCCTGCTTTCATCCTTGGACTGGTAAGTCTTTGTGCAGAGCACTCCTGCACTCGTGTGTTCTTCCTCCTGAGTCACGGTCTCCAGCGTGGACGGGGTGCTCCCCACTGCCTCGTGCCAGTTTGCCTCCTTTCACCTTTGCCTCTGGTTGCTCATGGTATCTGTTTACACTGTTGCGGTTTAACCTTAAGCCCCTCCTACTCGTTATGCTTCCTACTTTATAAAAAATAAAGTTAAAATCGAGGTAATCACATGGAAACATCATGCTTGCAGCTCCCTGATCCTATTTCAGTGCTTGTCTCGCTTTTGGAGCACCTGGGCCTTATAGCCAAGTGTTTGCAGGGCTGGCGAAGCTTCCTCTCCAGCGGGTGAGAAGCAGAAGTACTCCTACCTTTCTGTTACTTTCCTCAGTAAACGGGGCTGAAATGTAAGGTTGGATAGGGATACAAGGGTCAGGTGAAGTAACAGCTTATTGGCTGTGTTAAGGGTTCAGGTCATTATCCTGTGAAGACAAAAGCCATGGAAAGATTTTTAACAAAGAGCTGACATCAGATTTCTGCTTTAAAAAGATCACTCTGGCTGCGGGTTGAAGAACAGACTGGAGGAAACAAGAATTGATACAGGGAGAGAGAGAGAGAGCAAGTATACAAGCAGGGGGAGGGACAGAGGGACAGAGAATGAGAGAGAGGTCCTTGCTCAGGACAGAACCTAATGTGGGGTTCGATCCCATGACCCTGGGACAATGACCTGAGCCGAAATCAAGAGTTGGACACTCAACCGACTGAGCCACCCAGGTGTCCCAAGAGGCTTTGGATATTCTGAAGGTAGGATTATTGGTTTGGGTGATGGGTTGGTGAGAGAGAGCTGGTGTCAAAGGTGATAGCTAGGTTTCTGGCTTGTTTGATAAAATGAATAGTGGTGCTGTTCTCTGAGATAGGAAACCCTGAAGAAAGGTCAGGAGCTGTGGCATCTGGGAGCAGTTCGTGAGTTCAGTTTGGGACATGTTGAATTTGAACTACCTTTGGTACATTCCAGGAGATGTCAAGGAAGCAATTGAATATATGTGTCTGGGGCTCAGAGAAGCCAGGGCAGAGATGATGTATTTGGAGTAATTATGTGGATGGAAACTTGAGCCGTGGTGAGATTGCCTAAGGAGAGTATGAAGTGAGACGGAAACAGGACCAAAGGGCTGCGGCAACTCTGACCGGGTGAAGGAGGGTGGCTGCAGTGGACACCTGGGGATGGTGAGAGTCAGGCTTGATGGGATGATGAGTGAGAGGATGAGTATTGGGTGTCACAGAGGCCAAAGGAAATAACTATATCGGGAATGAAGGAGTGGGTCCTGGTTCAAGATGGTCGATGTAGAAGGATCCTGAACTCCCCTTTTCCCACAGACACACCAGGTACACAGCTACACATGTGATCATTTCCTCTGGAAAACACTCCAAAACTAGCTGGTCAACTCCTACACATTGGGGGAATGAAGGGAAAAGCCCCCTCAAAATGGGTAGGAGAGGCTGAGACACAGTCTCCCTGTAAACCCTGCCCACGGTACTGTAGCCCACATCTAGGAGGGGACTCAGTCCTGAGCTTCTCCCTGAGGAGCAAAGAGTTAGAACTCCCACATTAGGCACCCCAACTTTTAAGGCCCATACATGAGAGATGAGCCCCTAAAACAGCTAGCTTTGAAAGCCAGGGCTTTGATCCATGACACCTACTAAGCTGCAGGGAACTGACAACTGGAGGCTTGCAGGTGCCGTGCTTACCTTCTCCCTGTGCCTTGCTCCAGGTCCCCAGCAAGGGAGCATGTATGCTCATCTGGTGCCCCTTTGACCTCCTGGCTCTGGTGACCATGGGGCTTGGCATGTGTGAGTCCTGCTGAACTGTTACAAATGGAGAAACGGTTCTTACGGGCCACCTGTCCCGTGGAGCAGGGAGCGTCCTGAGATGCACCCATGGTCTGTCAGAATAATCTAATGTAAAGGGGATGGGTTAATCACTTCTACGCTAGTATGAAGGTTAAGAGATTAATGAAAAGAACTATAAACACAAAATTTTGTTAATGGATACACAGGATAAAGTGAATTATGAACATCAAAGACATAAACGTGGGATAGAGGAGAAAAGTGTAGAATTTTAGAATGTGTTCAAACCTAAGTTGCTATCAACTTAGATTGTTATAAGTTGTTTTATGTAAGCCTCATGGTAAGGGTAAGGGTAAGAACCTGAAGCTAGAGAGAAAGGAATGTAAGAATATACTGTTGAAAACTATCATCACAAAGGAAGAGGGCAAGAGAAGAAGAAAGGAACAAAGGAATTGCAAAATAGTCAGAAAACAGCTAACAAAATGGCATTAAGTCCATTCCTATCATTGACTACTTTAAGTGTAAATGCACTAATTCTCCAAAAAACAAGATACAGAGTGGCCAAATGGATAAAAAACAAGACCCATCTATATGCTGCCTACAGCAGACTCACTTCAGTTGCACAAACACACACACACTGACCCGAAAGGATAGAAAAAGATACTCCATGTGAATGGAAACCAGAAGAAAGCTGGGGTAGTAATGGACTGTGATAAGAAACAGAGATGTCAGTACATAATGATAAAGGGGTCAAAACAGCAAGAGGATATAACATTTGTAAATATGTACCCAACATAGGGGGCACCTATATACATAAAGCAAATATTAACAGACCTGAGAGAAATGGATAGCAAAACAATAATAGTAGGGGAATTTAACATCCCCCTTACATCAGTGGATAGACCATCGAGACCAAAAACAAACAACCAAACAAAAAATCACACCCCAAAACAATAAGGGAACCTTGGCCTTAATGCGTCAGATCATCCAAAAGCAGCAGACTACACGTGTACATGGGACATGTGTACACGGGACAGACATTCTTCAGGACAGATCATACAAGAGGCCACAAAACAAGTCTCAATAACTGTAAGAAGATTGAAATCCTATCAAGCATCTTATCTGCCACAATGGTAAAAAACAAACAAAAAACTAGAAGTAAGTTACAAAAAGCAAACTGGAAAATTCACAAATGTGGAATTAAGCAACATGCTACTGAACAACTAAGGGCCGAAGAAAAAATCAAAGAAGAAAAAAAAATACGTGAGACAAATGAAAATCTAAATACAGCATACCAAATTTACAGGATGCAACAAAGTAGTTAGAAGTCGATAACAGTACAGGCGTACTTCAGTAAGTGAGAAAAATTTCAATCTAACTTTATTCTTGAAGTAGAAAAGAAAAACAGATCCAAAAGTCAGTAGAAGTAAGGAAATAACGGAGATCAGAGCAGAAATAAATGAAATGGAGACTAAAAAGACAATAGAAAAGATGAATGGCACCAGGAGATGTTTCTTTGAACAGATAAACAGTTGAAAGACCTTTAGGAAGAATACCACAAAAACTCAAGTAAAACTAGAAAGACGGGATGTTATAACCCATACCATGGGATCCAAGAGACCCCATGAACGATGATATACCGACAAATTGAATAGCCCAGAATAAATGAATGAATTCCTAGAAACCTACAACCTACCAAGACTGGCTCATGAAGGAATAGAAAATTTGAACAGAAAAAATACCAGTAAGAATTTGAATTCAGTAATCAAAAACCTCCCAACAAACAGAAGTACAGGACCAAGTGGCTTCACTAGTGAATTCTACTAAACATTCAAAGAAAACTAAATGCCAATCCTTAAATTCTTCCAAAAAATTAAAAGAGGAGAGAACACTTCCAAACAAGATCAGTATCACCCTGATATCAAAGTCAGACAAGGATGCCACAGGAAAAGAAAATTATAGGTCAGTATTACTGATGAACATGCAAAAATCCTCAATAAGATATTAGCAGACCAAATTCATTACATACATTAAATACATTAAAAGCATGAAACACCTAGTAGAAAACACAGGTAGAAACCTCCTTGACATTGGTCTTGGCAATGGGATGTGTTTTTGGATTTGACGCTAACAGCAAAGGCAGCAAAAACCAGTATAAACAAGTGGGACTTTGTCAAACCAAAAATCTTCTGCGCAGCCAAGGAAAACACCAACAAAATGAAGACTATGAAATGGAAGAATATTTGCAAATGATGTATCTAATAAGGGGTCATATCCAAAACATATAAAGAACTCCTACAACTCAACAGCGATAAAACAATCCAATTAAAAAATGGGCAGAGGACCTGAATTTTTCCAAAGACCTGTAGATGGCCAACAGGTAATCATCAAGGAAATGTAAATCAAAACCCCAGTGAGATGTCCCCTCACACCTGTTAGGATGGCTATTATCAAAAAGACAAGAAGTAGTGTTGGGGACAGTATGAAGAAGAGGGAACCCTTGTGCACTATGGGTGGGAATGCAAGTTGGTACAGCCACTGTAGAAAACAGTATGGAGGTTCCTCAAATTAAAAACAGAACTACCGGGGCACTTGGGTGGCTTCAGTTGGTTGAATGTTCGACTTCAGCTCAGGTCATGATCTCACTGTTTGTGGGTTTGAGCCCCTCGTCAGGCTCTGTGCTGACGGCTCAGAGCCTGGGCCCTGCTTTGGATTCTGTGTGTCCCTCTCTCTCTCTCTCTCTCAAAAATAAAGAAAACATTAAAAAGTTAAAAAAATAGAACTACCACATGACCTAGCAATTCCATTTCTTGATATTTATTTAAAGGAAATGAAAACTCTTAGCTGGAAAGATGTATTATACCCCCACCTTCTTTGCAACGTTACTTACAAGACGTAGAAATAACTGCCTATTGATGGGTGGATGGAAAAAGGAGCTGTAGCGTGCACATACAATGGGTTATTATTTAGCCATAAGGAAATGAAGTCTTGCCATTTGTCACAACATGGATGGACCTTGACAGCATTGTGCCAGATGAAATAAGTCCTTGAAAGACAAATACAGGGTGACCTCACTTATATGTGGAATCTAAAACAACAGCACCCAAACTCATGGACACAGAACAGATTGGTGGCTGCCAGAGGTAGGGGTTGGAAGTGGGTGAAATGGGTGAAGGTGGTCAAGCGTACAGACTTCCAGTTATAAATAAGTTGTGGGGACGTGATGTTCGGCATGGTGACTATTAAGCAAATTTAAAAGTTGCTAAGAGAGTAAATCTTCAAGGTTCTCATTGTAAGAAAACGAAGTGTAACTGCATGGTGACGAATGTTAGCTCAACTCTGGGGATCATCTTGTAATATATACAAGTATCAAATCGTTGTGTGGGACACCTAAAACAGTAACCTGATGCTACTTGTCAATTATAGCTCAATTTTAAAAAGGAAGGAGAAGTTGAAAGTAATGATACTGGTGAGTAAAATGAGGGCTGAAAGTGTCCATTGAAGTAGTGACCCCAAAGGGTACAGTCACTGGAGTGCTGTGTGAGTGGAGGTCCAGAACCTGCCCAGAAGAGATGGAGAAGTGGCAGAAAATGAAGCAACAGAATAGTGACGACATGCAACTCTTTCTAGAAGTTTGTGACAAAAGGCAAGGTAGAGATGGACCACTGGAGGGGAATGTGGTCTAGGAAGAGGTGATTTATGCCGGAAGCTGGACCCGCAGAGGAAAAGAAGAATCATTAATATTGTAGGCATGAGTAGGGGAGTGTGGACAAAAGGCGGAAAGGACTGGTTTGGATGGGAAGAGAAACACACCCCCCTTATTAAGTCACAAAGGACAGGAGGAAAGGACGTGTGTGGGGCTGGGTTCGTTGGCTTGCGTAGCCCTGACAAGGTGAAGGGATTCCCACCAGTGCCTTTACTTTCCCCAGGAAGTAGGCGTGGAGAGCAGGTGCTTAGAGGATCAGAGCTTGAGGCGCATGGAGGAGTCCTGAGCTGGCCACTCACGAGTCGGAGGGCAGGCGAGCCAGGCCAGCGGTGGGGTTTCAGGCTGTGATGAGTAAGAGTGACCTTCGGGGGTTACCAATCCACTCTGCTGGGGGCCGTTGTCTGACGGCGCTGGGCTGCGCAGACGTGGGCATGCCGGGCACGGAGAGGTGGGTTTGTCCAGGGCCGCTGCTGGCACAGAGATGAGATCAAAAGACAGCGAGGGTGCAGGGTGTTGGCAGCATAACTTCAGCTGCATAGAGAGAGAGAGGAAAATAAACAGAGGGATGACGGATCGTACGTGATGGGGCCATGAACTGGAGGTGCTGATGAGGTTACAAAAAGGTGATGTTGGGCTGTCAGTGAGCTGCGGAAGAGTAGGATGTAGTGAGCAGGCATGAGCTTCGGGGCGTAGGGTATTGTTTAAGAGGCAGATGTAATGGCTTGGGGGTGGTAAATGGTAGCGGGGAACGAAAACAAACCCACTTTCCAGTCTTGAGGCACGCGGGGTGCAGGACTGTCACCACCCACTGCTTGAGAGGGCCCCGTGTGTGTGACGTCTGGGAGATCACTGGGTTTCAGCCAAGGCACGGGAGGGCAAGGAACTCCTGGACTCGATGGTGGGGAGAAAGGAAGGTTTCACGGCTCTTTAACACAGATGTTCTCGTGGCTTCCGAGACAGTACTTGTGTTTTCTTACCTCTCTCCTCCCCAGCCCTGTCCCCGCCCACAGTGAAAGTCCTTACCCTCCCCGACCTGTGATGCCTCCATTCGGCTGGGTGTGTGGTCTCTGACTCTACAGACAGGAACGTTCTCTCTCCGTGTGTCTCCTCTGACTTGGGACTTGGGCGGAAAGGGAACGTTCCGGCTGTGTCGCTTGTACTCATTTTGTGTCGTGTGTAGTCATTGTGACTTACCCCTGCTTGCTTGACGTAAGTCACTGCCTTACTCTGTGTGCATTTTCATCCAATCAGGGAGAAAATGTAGAATTTACGTACTTTCGAAAAGTCCATTTTCAGTAATTTCTGCATTCTTTGTGTGAGACCCTACCGGTCGGGGGAGTCACAGAAGGAATCTGGGAAATCGGCCGAATGTGACTTTTCTGCATTTGTATCTAAGCGTTTTCTGGCCTCCACTACCAAACTGCAGTTAATAAAAAGCTTTTGTTGGTATTTCACTTGGGCATGTAAAGATTTATTGTAATAATAAAGTTAACACTTGTCTCCCTAAGCACTTACCATGTGCTTCACACATAGGAACTGACTTCAGCCTCTGAGGTCCTCCCTGGACAGTCCTCATTCCCAGGAGGGGAGGATGCCTCCTCGCCAAGTGAATCACAGGACTGGGTGGGGAAGCTTATAACCGCGCTTGGAGCAAAGGCCTCTGACCCAGAGCCTGTGCTCTTAGAACCTGAAATTATACCATGATCACCTGTATGGCCTGGCACGTAGCATGCCCTGGTATCGTTCATAGCGCTTGCTGGTTAGTCAGTTAATAATGCTTTTATTTTCAGATTACCTTCAAGAAAGTAGAATTCTACAAGATCTTTCAAAATCACTTCCTCCTAAGAAGAAAGAGAAATCAAAGGGAAAAAAAGATCAAACTCACGCTTGTCCAAAAGTTAAGAAGAAAAGGCTTGTGTCCTATGATAGGACAGGTACGTAGCGTCACTGACCCGCCTTGTTTAGAAGACGCCATCTTTTTTCAGATTATTTTGTGCTTTTATGTGCTTAAGTAGGGCACTGATTTTAGAAGAAACAGTCTTACTGAATTTGGGTTGCTTAGAATTGTTAGTTTTTTTAAATCCTTGGAAACCTAAAATATCAATAGATCAAAAAATTGACAGTTCACTGACTGTGTTCTTTATTAGGAGCGATCCATGAAGGTTATTGTTAGAGAACTGTAAATAAAAGGAAGTTGTACGGCTTTGCCTTAGCCTTTTAGTAAAATTTTGTAGTAGCATTATATTTAATAATTCTGTGTCTTTGTCTGACACAGACTTTGAGTTCCCAAATAAGTAATTCATTTAAACTCCCATTTCCTCACTGACATTTTACAGTTTGTACTTTCTCTGTGCCTCAAATTTTTATTTGTATTAATATTTTCGGTTTGACAGGAAAAGGGAGACTTTTCTATGTTTCAGTGACACACCCATGGTCCAGGGCAGATGAGTCATAAGGCTGTTGAAACTTAAATTTCCAGGCCTGACATAAACAGGCTTCATTTATTTATTTATTTTTATTTTATTACTATTATTTTTTTAATGTTTATTCATTTTTGAGAGACAGAGCACTAGCAAGGGAGGAGCAGAGAGAGGGAGACACAGTATCTGAAGCAGACTCCAGGCTCTGAGCTGTCAGCACAGAGCCCAACGCAGGGTTCGAACTCACGAACCGTGAGATCATGACCTGAGCCAAAGTTGGATGCTTAACCAACTGAGCCACCCAGGCGCCCCAGGCTTCATTTTTCTTAAAAAGAAGATACTACTATCCATGCCTCCAAGAGTACAAGCCTGTGTGGGCTTGATCTCACTGCCCTGAGATCATGGCCTGAGCTGAAATCAAGAGTCAGACGCTCACCTGACTGAGCCACCCAGGCACCCCTGGGACCTGGATTCTTGACTCACTGTGAAAATGCAGTACAGGCTAATCTATTTGTGATGTAAAGACTTGCTGTCCGGGCTCGTACTGTGCACCCAGCAAGCTAGGGCAGGGCCTCCCCCTCCAGTGTCTGGTGTATAATGTATTGTCAGGTTTTAGTAAATATCTGTGATTTCTGAATTAATCTGGCTTTCTATAAAAATTTCCACCCCCCCAGCTTTTTGGACATTATATATTTTCCTTACATTTACTACTTATTCTGAAAAATCATGATTTTTAAATTTGTCCTAAATCGCCTCCATTCCCCAACGGTCTCCATAGTTCATTAAACCTGCCAGGTCACCACCAAGAATGGACGGTTGATGCGTTTACAGTATTGCGTAAAGGAATACCCTGGTCAGCACTTGATATTTACGATTTAATTTTTTGCAAGTCTGTTGGGTGAGAATGACTTTTCCATTGTAATTTTACATTGCGATTTCCTGATTACTAACTGGGTTGTATGTTTTTTAGTATGTTTACTGGCTGTTTGTCTTTTCCTATAAATTGTTCATCTTTCCATCAGAATGTTTATTTCTTACCGATTGGGAAGAATTCTTTAAATACTTTATACATTAATCCTTAGCTTCTTACATAGGTCGTAAACATTTTATCCTATTAATTATGCTTTAACTTTATTTATGGTGGCTTTTTTGCACGTAAATTGCTAAATTTTGAAGAAGTTAAGTTTATTTTTTTAACATGCTTTGATTCTTTTTCAGGAACATATTCTATATTTTCTTTTAATACTTCTGTCATTTGCTTTCCCACATTTACTTCTGTAATCCATCTATAATTTACACTTGCATCTAACTGCACCGTTTTCTAAGTGGCTAAGCACTTTCCCATTATGATTTATGAACGGGTAACGATTCCTCTACTGATTTGAAATACCTTTTTCACTTACTAGATTGTCTTTTGTAAATGGTCCTATCTCTGGACTCTAATTGGTTCTGCTGGTCTGTTTTCCTATGTCATAACCACACTCCTTTGATTTCGATAGGTAGGTGTTTTTGTGCCCTCTCCGTATTCCTTACCTCTCGGCCCCTTATACTAGTGTCCGTTTATACTAATATCAACTAGCTGTCTTGTCAGTTAAGTATTTGAAGTTTCTTCCTGTGTTTCAGCAACTGATAGGGCCCAGACTAGGGTGAGGCCGAGGGCACAGAGTTTAAAGAGGAACTGACTCTTTTGGGGTTGTGCAGTACCTTACCCTCGTCCCGTTCTGAGGCTCTTTTACACAACAGTTTGAGTCTCACTTAATTCTTAGCAGAGACCCTGTTTTGATCAGCTGGTGTTTGTGGTTTCTAGAAGACCAGGTCTTTTTTTTAAATATATTTTTAAATGTTTATTTATTTACTTTTGAGAGAGAGAACACAAGCAGGGGAATGACAGAAAGAGAAAGAGAGAGAGAGACAGAATGGGAAGCAGGCTCCAGGCTCTGAGCTGTCAGCATAGAGCCCGACGCGGGGCTCGAACCCATGAACCGTCAGGTCATGACCTGAGTCGAAGTTGGCCGCTTACCCGACAGAGCCCTCCAGGTGCCCCGAGAGGACCAGAAATGTTGACCAACTCCATAGCATTGCTGGGTTTGCCAGCATGGTGTTGGGATTGCGTCTCTCCCCATGAAGTGTCAGGAGAAGCTTAAGGGCTAAGAGGACAACCTGTAGGCACAGCAAATACAGGCCAAGCAACGGGACCGCTTCCAGAAGGAGAGACTCTTCAGCTGCTAAGAGATCAAGAGAAAAAAAGGTCGCAACGGTGTCTGTTGGAGGAGTATCTTTAGGAAGCATGTTTCCACCGTGTGTGGTCATCACTTCATGCCCGGCCCTGCTGCTTCCGCCCCAGCTTAGGCCACTGTTGAGAAAACCTTCTCCCTGGCTCCTGTTGCGGTGTCTTCTCGTGCCGCCAACTGTGGGATTGCAGAATTAGGGCTTCTGTTATAACCTTTCTTAGGTGGAAAAATATTATTCCTTCTTTCCAGCTTTTGTTAAAAGTAAACTTTAAGCTATTTTTTCTCTTCCAATTATAGAGCTTTTGTGTAAACTTTAAGCGCCCATTAAAATGTTTTCTCTACGTAGAAATATTTGGAGTAGTATACATTATCCTTAAGTGATGCCCACATTCACACTTACGGTCGGTCTTTTTGTAAACCAGAACCAGAGGATGCTGACGTGACAAGGCATATTATGAGGCTAAGAGACAAGTTCGGCTGGCAGACGACGTTACCGCAGCACCGTTTGGAGCACAGAAGTCCCAGACTCGCAGCTCCGAAGGTTATTCTAACGGTATCAGTCTGTTTTATTCACTTTTGTGCTCTAAAAGTTCGTCTTTGAAAGTGCATCTCTCCACATCTTGCATCAAAATGAGATATTCTCACATTGATACCAAGTTGACAATCATGGTTTCATAGTACTTACAAGAGTGTTGGATGTCAAAAAAAAAAAAAAAAAAAAAAACCCAAACAAACAGAAACTAAAACTGTTGGATGTCATTTCATTTCACTTATTCCAAGAACGGAGAACAGATAAAACATATGCCCGAAATTTGAATCTGTTCTTATGTTCGTGTTTATCAGTTTTTTTGTGATTTAAAAAGAAATCCTAATGTACTTTTGTAGCATGTATCCTCACTGTTACTGCCTGGCACCCGATTTTCTGTCTCATTATCTGTGTGTGTCCTTATCCCTTCCTCTTCGGGGAAGTTTTAGCATGTCTGGGGTCGTGTGACCAGAGGGGACAGGCAGCAACAAGAGCTAGTAACTCTGCCTCCTGTGACCATTACAGGAGATGGAAGACTGGGCAGGCCCCTCTGGGCCTGCTGGTAGACCCAGGGCGCTCCAAGGACAGGCCCCAGGCCAGCAGCCTCGGCGTCCCCTGGAGCTTATAGCAGTCCGGATGCATCCCCCCCTCTGCCCGAGACCCTATGAGTCAGAGACTCTGGGAGTGGAGCCCAGCGATCTGAGTTTTGGGAAGCTTCCCCAGGTGATCTGATGCACAATTGAGAACAGTGTTTCTAGACCAGGGGCCGACTTCCTTTTTCTGCAAAGCACCACATGGTAAATATTTTAGGCCTTGCAGGCCCCCTGACCTCTGTCGTAACTACTCAGGTCTGTCCCCTTAGTGCGAGAGCAACGAGTGGGTGTGGCTGTGTTCCAGGGACACCTTATTTACAGAAACAGGCACCTGGGCCCAGCCTCGGTTTCACAAATCTGGCCGTGAGCTTGATGCCCCTGAACTCACTGACAAGGTAGGTTTCGTTTGTAGTGAAGAGAGGATTGAGAATGTGAAACAAATACTTGTCTTTAATTCAAAGACCATCATTTAATTGGAACATATTATGCTTGTACGTGGATGATTTAATTCCATACACGACCCGTTTGGAGAGTTGGGTCTGCATTAAGGTTCTAACATCCTTAACTTTTTGAACGATAATTAGAAGTGCCTCGAGTGGCCCAGTAACTGTAACATAGCCACGTACTGGCACGACACCACCCAGGGCTACGTTGTTAACGTTGACTCGCCGTTTGCAGACTTGTTTCTTGACGTTTCCAGGGACGCATCGTGGTAGGTCAGAACAAGAAAGGGAAACGGCTGAGACACTGAGGAGGAACAGGAATGGTCTTCAGGGAAGACCGTTTTTTAAGAAGTAAAACTAGATCCAAACTTTCAAATTCAAGTAATTAGAAACTTAACTCAGTTCGATAGCGTCTGAAGGCATCACTGAATTATAATAAAGACTACTCAGTGCTTTTTTGTAGTAATAAAATTTAATTATCCAGAAATGATTAAACTGAACTTTCTTGTAGAGGGTTCATAGTAAAAGTTAAAATTTTTCAAAGCGAGAAGAAATAAGTTTCACTTAAAATTTTTTTCTTAATGTGGAATGGCTGATTTCTCAATAATGCCGGGTAAAAAAGAACCAGACCTTATAGAAAATCGCAATGTGTCAGAGTGTGGGTTTGATCAGACACATGTTCACGTCTTAGCCTGCCCCTGCCTGTCTATGTGACTCTCCTCAAATTACCTAATTTCTCAAACTATTAATTTCTGCATCTGTTTAATGATCATCATCCCGTGGTTAATTTAAAAAAGTAAATTTAAGAGATTAAATTTTTGTGGTTATAAATGTATATGAAACAGTTATTATTTATAAAACATTTATTATTTACTTAACAAATATTAGCTATTGTTATTATAATACCAAGCCACCATCATTACCAAAATAAATGATTAATGTGCTCAAAAGGCTCTGGTGTTGGCAGATTTCCTGAAAGAGGGGTGTATGTGTAAACCATATGTTGCCAAGTTCTCTGTGTGAATAAGCATGTAAGAGTAAGCACGTAGATCAGTTTTCATGAATGTTTTTCACCACATTATAAGATAAAAAATTATATATCTTAAATCTTCCATAAGATCTCGCTGAACTTTGGTTGGACACAATTTGATGTTGGCTTTCCTCAGTGATATCATTCTCAAGTTTAATCTAACATTGTTTCAATTTATTGAGTAACCTGTTTAGCCACTTTTACTACTTAATTTGGTCAAGTTAATTAAAATGTTTTTAACCTCAGAAACCTTTAAAAGATGATGGAGAATTTGTATATTGCCTTTCTCGGAAAAATCGAAAAGGTCTCTACAATCCGTACGACCTTCAGGTGGTCTCTGCCCACAGAGCCAGACACAGCAAAGAATTCTGGGTCATTACAGCATCATCTGTCTCCAAGGTAACAGAGGGCGGATGTGTTCAGCTTGGAGAGTCAGAATGGAAAAACATTAATCAATTTAGAGTATCTTTGTGTGTTTCAGACAGATGTGGACATTCGAGAAGTAGTTTATGTTTAAGATCTTCTTTAGATGAAAGCTTTTTAATGGCGAGGTTCCTTTTATTTTTTATAGAGATTTAGGTTTGAGGATTCAGTTTTATCTCAAATACTTAAAGTGTTTTTTTTTTAAAAAGAAAACTAGACTACAGGGATTTGCTGACATATTGGGAATTACTGTAGTAAAAGAAAAACTATTCTCTCAGGTTTGCCAGAAACTTTACCGCCAGAGGTAGAAACCCCACTCCCCCAGTACGCTCACATAGCGCTTTGATACTGACCACAAGTTGTGATTATACAGTTCCTCGTTTTGGCCATTTGATTGGTGTCTCTGCGCCAGCCTCCCGGCCCCGCTGTCGGCACGTGTGGGCAGGGCCGCAGCCAAACGAAGCAGATCCGTAGGGGCACATGCGGAGACGCCCCGTGTGTATTGTCAACCAAACATGGAGGGAACAACTTCTATATAAACAAAAGTGTGCATCATAGGTGCTGATATAGGCATACTGTTACTTCAAGAAGAAATTTAAGAAGATGGTAACATTCACAGGAAGGAGAGAGGGATTCTTTGGAAGAGAATTCCTTGATGACAGAAAGGCCTGTGGTTCTTGAACGTCAGAATGGGGTATCTTGGTAATGGGATTATTAGCCCCACTGGAACCATTACCCCCATCGTTAAGATTGAGCTCATCAATACTACTTTATAGAAACTGTGAGAATTATGAGACTGAAAACAGATCTTTGTGAAAACTATGTCAGGGTGAGGAAGAAGTTGCTCTTACTCTTTCTCTGTTGGAGCACAAGGAACAGCACTAGAAAAATGGCAAGAATGGAAGCAGTGTGGGACCGGACACCAAGTTTGGGTGTAGATGACGTGGTGGGGGTTGTATACAGAACAGGCCTATTATCAAGGCAACTAGTTATGAGGCAAACACAGCGGTTCCTAGCTCCTTGAAAAGAGTGCCTATTTGTTTTAAGGAAATGAGGTCATGGTTGTGCGCTTTGTACTTGCAGGTTACTACAGTGGGTGGTGGAGAAGAAGGAGAATCTGTACCGACTTTGGAGTGGCTTTTAGAAAGGACATGTTACCATTTATTACAGCAATTCAGGATATTTTCCAATTTTCGGTGAGATGAAAGAAAATGCAACCAATTATTTGTAGTATGATCCTGTTGAAACAGCAACTGCCTGGCTGACATGTGGGTGCCACCTAATGCCACCTTTGTGGGGAATCATAGAGAAAATGGGATATTCCGTAGAAGTATTTTAGACTAGATGGAGGCGTAGGAAGGTCCTGAACTTACCACCTCCCACAGACACAACAAACCTACATGTGGAATAATGTTCTCTGGAAAAGTCCAGAAAACACGATAAAGACCACGTGGAGATGGGTAGAAGAGACAGAGACACACTCTCACCAAACAGCTCACCCCCAGTGCGGCAGCCCACAATCAGGAGGGATCTCAAAAATGTGGAAATCCCCGAGGAATAGGGAATGTTTCCCACAGAATCCTCAATCCTCAATCCTTGGGGTCTGCACCAGAGAGGTGAGCTGCCAAAATGTAAAACAGTGGGGATTGTGTCCAGGGAAACCATAAAACTGTGGGGAATGGAGAACCTGCCCGTAAAGGGTTTGCACGCACACTCAGCTCACCCTGGGACCTGGAGCAAAAGCTGCACTTTGAGAAGCGTCTAGGCCATATGGAAAGGAGACACCCCCTCCCCCCCGTATTCTTAAAGTGAGTGCCGGAGAAGCAGGAACCTTTCCAGAACTCTTTCTGGTGCAGAAGTGCTGGCAGGTGACATTTTTGCAGTCCCATGGTACTTCGCTAATGCCAGTGTTGGCGTTAGCCATCTTGGCAATCTTCCTATAACCTGGGCACGTCCCAACCCCCCATGCCACAACTGCACCACAACCAGCTGGATGAGCACCCTGTCTTACCCTAGCCTTAACTGGACCCAGCTTGCCAGGTGAGTCCATGCCCCTCAGGGCCACAGCCAGCAGGTGCGTGCAGCCACACTCAGGACTACCCGGGAGCACCCAGCACTGCTGGCCGGACGGGACTGTGCTTCTCAGCCTCAGGTCATCCACACAAGGCCACTTCTCCAACACTGGGAGAGGTAGCTGGTGCGCCTAATACATAGGAAAAAATACCCAGAAAATCAGGCAAAATGAGGAGACAGAGAAATTATCTTCCAAACAAAAGAACAAGACAGAATCTCAAAAAAAGATCTTAATGAAATGGCAGTGTAAATAAGTTACCTGATTAAGAGCTCAAAGCAGTGGTCATAAAGACGCCTACCAAACTTGGGAGAAAAATGGCTGAGCACATGAGAACTGCAACAGAGAGATGAAAAAAAAGAGCACCAAACGAAGTCACAGAGCTGAGCAGAATAAAGGAACTGAAATGTGCACTCAAGGGGTTCAACAGCAGATGGGGTGAACCAGAAGAGCAGGTCAGAGGGTGAGCCAGGGGACAAAGCCATGGAGCTCACCCAGACAGAGCAGCAAACACAAGAGAGATTTTTTTAAAAATTAAGATAACTTAGGTGACTCATGAGATAATTTCAAGTAAAGTAACATTCACATTATAGGAGCCCCAGCAGGAGACAGGGGAGAAAAAGGGGCAGAAAAACTTATCTGAAGAAATAATGGCTGAAAATTTCCTTAATCTGGGGAAGGAAACAGACATCCACATCCAGGAAGCCCAGAGAGTTCCAAATAAGAATCCAAAGGGGTTCACCCCAAGATATAATTAAAGTGTCAAAAGTTACAGCTAGAGAATCTTAAAAGCAACAAGAGAGAAACAACTTGTTTACATACAGGTTAAACCCAGGAGGCTATCAGCAGGTTTCTGAGCAGAAACTTTGCAAAGCAGAAGGGAGCAGCAGGACATATTCAGAGTACTAAATGAAAAAAAAATTGCAACCAAGAATACTCTATCTAGGAAGGTTGCCACTCAGAATTGAAGGAGAGATAAAGAGTTTTCATATAACAAAAGCTAAAGGACATCATTACCACTCAACCAGCCTTAGAAGACATTCTAAAGGGACTTCTTTAAGCTGAGAAGAAATGGCACTAATTAATGACAAGAAAACATGAAAATTAAAATCTCAGTGGAAAAAGGTAAATATATCGTGAAGGTAGTAAATCATTTATAAAGTTAATATGAAGTTTGAAAGACCAGTGTAATAAAATTACTAGAACTATAATAATTAGTTAAGGAATACATAAAAAGTTGTAAAATGTGATATCAGAAACCTAAAACATTAACAGAAGTGGATGAAAATGTAGAGTTTTGGAATGTATTCAAATTTAAGTTGCCATGAACTTTAAAATACATTATATACATAGGATGTTATATCTGAACCTCGTGATAACTACAAAATCGATCAGTGAATACACAAAAGAAAATGAGAAAGGAATCTAAACACTAAAGAAAGCTATCAGACATCAAGGGAAGAGAGAAAGGAAGAATAAAAGAACAGAAACTATAAAAAACAGCTAGAAAGCATTAAAGGGCAATAGGAACATACCTATTAACTGTAAAAGGATTAAATTCTCCAAAGGATGTAGAGTGACTGGGCTTCTGGGGGAAAAAAAAAAAAAAAAAAAAAGACCTCCATATGCTGCTGACAAGAGACTCATTTCAAAAGTAAGGACATACAGATACAGACTGAAAGTGAAGGTATGAAAATATTTTATGGAAATGGAAGTGAAGGCTCTGGTAGCTTGTGCTCATACAAAATAGCCCTAAGGACTTACAGAAAATGAAGTAGGACATTAAATAGATGATGGTACAGGGATCAATCCAGCAAGAGGATGTAACATTTATAAATGTATATGAACCCAGCATAGCACCAGAATATTTAAAGGAAATATCAGTGGACATACAGGAGAAAGAGACAGTGATCTAATAATAGGAGGAGACTTTAACACCCCACTTATGTCAATTATTAGATCATTCATACAGAAAATCTGTAAGGAAGCATTGGCCTCAAATGACACATTGGACCAGATGGACTTAGTAGATCTATACAGAACATCACACTGAAAAGCAGCAGGAGTGCACATGGCACACTCCCCAGGGTAAATCACATGCTTAGCCACAAAAACATCTTAGTAAACTTAACAAGATTGAAGTCACCAAACATCTTTTTCAACCATGATGGTATAAAACGGGAAATCAGTTACAAGAAAATTGGGAAAATCACAAAAATGTGGTGATTAAACAGCATGCTACTGAAATGAAAGGGCCTATGAAGGAAACAAAGGAGAAATTAAAAAAAAATACCTAGAGACAAATGAAAACAGGAAGAGGACATACCAAAAATCTACAGGATGCAGCCAAAGCAGTTATAAGAGGGAAGTTAATAACAATACAGGCCTACCTTAAGAAACAAAAATCCCAAACAGCCTAACTTTAAACCTAAAGGAACTGGAAAAGAAGAGCAAATCAACCCAAAGTTAGTAGAAGGAGGGAAATAATAAAGATCAGAGTGGAAGTAAGTAAAATAGAGACTAAAACAACAACAGTAAAGATCAATGAAGCCAAGAGCTGGTTCCACGAAAAGATAAAATTGGTGATTATATTCATGAAGAAAGAGAGAAAGGACTCAAAATCAGAATAAAAGAAATAACTGACACCGTAGAAATATGGAGAACCGTAACAGAGGTGATGAACAGTCACACACAAGCAAACTGGACAGCCTACAGGAAATGGATATTTCCTAGAAACATACAACTTAGCAAGGCTGAATCATGAAGAGGTAATTTAAATAGACCAATTACTAATAAGGAAATTAAACCAGTAGTCTAAAACTTCCCAACAAACAAAGTCCAGGACCAGAATTCACTGGTGAATTCTAGTAAACATTCAGAGTATTTAATGCCTATTATTCTCAAACTCTTCCAAAAAAAAAAAGGAAGAGGAAGGACAGCTTCCAAAGTCATTTTATGAGGCCAGCAGTTCCCTGATATCAAACCAGAGGACACCACAAAAATGAAGAAACTCATGGACCTGATGAACATACATGCAAAAGTCCTCAACAAAATATTAGCAGATCTAATTAGAAAATATATTAGAAGGATCATACATCATGGTCAAGTGGCATTGATTTCAGGAATGGAAAGCTGGTTCAGTATCTGCAAAACAATGTGACATACTGTGATACATCACATTAAAAAAAAAGAAAAACCATCTCAATAGATGCAGAAAAAGCATCTGACAAAGGTCAACAACCTTCATTTATGCTAAGAACTCAACAAAGTGCATATGGAGGGAACATACCTCAACACGGTAAAAGCCATATATGACAAACCCACAGCTAAAATAATATTCTAACAGTGTAAAGCTAAAAGCTTTTCCTCTAAGGTCAGGAACAAGACAAGGACGACTACATTTCTCAACATAGAATTGGAAGTCTTAGCCACAGCAGTTAGGCAAGAAACAGAAATAAAAGGTATCCAAATTGGAAAAGAGGAATGAAACCGTTATTTACACATGACATTGTACTATGTATAGATGAATAAAGCTGTAGATACTGCAATTTCAGATTTCAAGATCCGCTACAAAGCTGTAGCGATCAAACAGTATGGTGCTGGCACAAAAATAAACATGTGGAAAGATCAAAGAAACAGAGTAGACAGCCCAGGAATAAGCCCACAATTATATGGTCAATTAATCTTCCACAGAGGAGGCAAGAATATGCCATGGGAAAAAGTCTCTTTAACAAATGGTGTTGGGAAAACTGGACAGCACCATGCAAAAGAATGAAACTGGACCACTTTCTTACACCACACACAAAAGTAAACTCAAAATGGATTACAAACTTGAACATAAGAACTGAATCCATAAAACACTCAGAAGAAAAGTAGGTGCTAAACTCCTTGACGTCATTCTTGGTGATGTTTTCTTAGATCTGACTTAAAGGCAGGGCAACAGAAGAGAAAATAAACAAATGGGACTGCATCTAACTGCAAAGCGTCTGAATGGTGAAGGAAGCCGTGAATAGAATGAAAAGGCCAACTATTGACCGGGATAAGATGTTTGTAAATCATATATATAATAAGGAATGAATATCCAAAAAAAATAAGGAATTCATACAACCCAATGACAAAAATAATCCAATTAATAATTGGGCAGAGGATCTGAAGAGAGATTTTTCCAGGACCTGCATACAGGTGGCCAACAGACACATGAAAAGATGCTTAACATCCCCAATCCTCAGGAAAATGCAGGTCAAAACCACAATAAGATATTACCTGCCACAGGTCAGGACAACTATTATTAAAAAAAGAAATCACAAGAATTGATGGGGATGTGGAGAAAAGGGCCCTCACGCATTGCTTGTGGGAATGTAAACTGGTGCGGCCACTGTGGAAAACAGAATGGAGGTTCCTGAAATAATTAAAATCAGGACTATCAAATGACCCAGCAGTTCCACTTCCGGGCGTCCTGAGAAAATGAAGAGACTACTTTGAGAAGATAAACACACTCCTTCGTTTATTGCGGCGCTGTCTGTAACAGCTGAGACATGGAAACAACCAGAGTGTTCACAGATAGATGGACGGATAAAGAAGAGGCGGTGCCTATATACCACGGAACAGCCTTCAGCCATAAAAAAAAAAAAAAATGAAATCTTGCCATTTGCGTCAACATGGATGAGACCCTAAAGGTATTCTGCTAAGGGAAGTAAGACAGAGAAAGAAATCTACATCATTTCACGTATATGTGGAACCTAAAAAACCAAACCAAACCGAGACTCCTAGATACAGAGCGCAGAGTTGTGTCTTGCCGAGGGGAGAGGTGCAGGGAGGGGGATGAAGTGAGTGAGGAGAAGAGGTACAGACGTGCAGTTATGAATGAAGTCACATGACGTAATGTACAGTATATGGGACACAGTTGGTAATGCCGTATCAACCGCGTGGTCCCAGGTGGTAACTACATTTCTTGTAGGCGTCACCTCACGGTGTGCAGTGTCAAACTGTGCTGTGCGCCTGCAACGCGTATAACACTGCAGGTCAGTTACACCTGGGTACAGTTTTTTTAGATAAAGGAAGTTGACTCAGGTATTAAAACTCCTCTATCTTTTTGGATAAATATTGTACGGAAAAGATTTTTTGTGGTCCAATTCAAATGGACTGTAATGACCTTAATTTACCATTTGTTTTTCATGCATTTATTCATTAAATGAATATTTATTGAGAGTTTGCAAGAGCCACGCATTGTTCTGGATGCTGGAGATACTCCATTGACAAACAACTGTCTTGCTCTCAAATGTCTGGGGTGAGAGATGGAAAAAAAAAACCCCATAAATATGTAAAATATCAGGTGGAGAAGGAACGTTATAAAGAAAATAGATCAGAATTAGGGAGCTGGGGGGGCTTGCTGATTCGAGGTCATCGCTTAATAATTTATGTAGTTCTAAGTGACAGGACAGGACACCAAGATTTCTGCAAGTCCGATCCTTCACACAGTGGTCCCAGGTTTGTTCTTCTAGCGTTTGTACCTGGTTTTTTCCTTCCTTTTGTTTTGTTTTCTTTGTGTATAGTTGACACCTGGTGTTACGTTAGTTTCGGGCATCTGTACATTGTGCCCAGCGCACCAGGGTGAACTACATCCTTGCCAAACGGCCCGCTGTTAAAATAATTCTTTTGTTTCTAATGTCTGTCTTTCCTTGTGGTCTGCTGCTACCTGCTGGAGACTGGGGGGAAGAGATAAGTAATATCTTAAATGGTTACATTTGATATCAAATAATTGGAATAACTAAGAACCTGAGGAAGTTTGTTTTTATAAGAGAAGTGAGTGGATTTTGTAGCGGAGAAGTTACTCACAAAACAGACATTTATTGTGTACTTTTTTGCTCCACCATTCTGGGCACTGGAGGTATCATCATGTAAAAAATGTACAAGGTCTGTTTCCCTATAGAACTTCCATTCTGATGGAGGGAGGTAGATAATAAGTAAATAAATAATGTCATTTCAGCTGGTAATAGGGGCCAGAAAGATCATGCAGCAGAGAAACAAAGCAGAGACGTGTGGTTGCTACTTTAAATAGGACGGCCAGGGAGGTGCTCTTTTAGCAGAGGCCTCGGTGATAGTTTTCAGACAGAGAACGTAGCAAGGTCAGAGGTTGGGAGGCAGGATCAAGGTCAGTGTGTATCCAGAGGTAGAGGTGGCTTACGGATGCGATATGCGTCCCGTGCAGGGGTGACTTGAGCTGCAGTGCCTGCTTTTTACCTCGTGGGCCTTCCTGGAGGACCCGCGGCTGTGGCCTGGAGCCAACACTCATCACACTGTCGTTGGGGTGATTTCCAGAGGTCTCCAGGGGTCCTGAGGGTCTGTGCCCGGATGGAAGTGCATAGTTCTTGGGAGCCTGATTTAGGTCAGGATCTGAGGCATTTCTGTTCTCTCAGGCCTGGGGGTGCCTGTCTGCGTGACGTCAGGGGTGCTTTCTGGCCTGCTCGCTCGACCCTGGGGCTCCTCAGTCTTCTGTGGTTCAGAATCAGCCAGGAAGATGGGCTGGTTTCGGGTGGCCCCTCGGGCAGTCCTGACCCACCGTCTGCCTCTTCCCGTCGCCTCTTGCCTGCTGCGTAAGGAATCTCACCTTGGCAAACGAGTATCACCCTGAAAGCGTCACCAAGTGTCACTGTTACCTTCCTTCTCAGACGGGTTCTTTGGGTTTTTAAAATTACAAATGCATTTTTTCAAAAACCTGTAACTATTAAATATCAATATGACATACACTGTCTTAATTTTTTATTTACAAGTGTACAGTGATTTCTTATCAACATTCCTTTTCATTATCACTGAAAATTGAATCTCGACTCTTCTTGAAATAGAATCTCTTTTAAAAATAGTAAGCTAATAAAGGTATAAGGGAAAAGAATGTATTTTTATAGTTTTTCTATTAATTGGGATGTTGTAACTAAACTGTGTGTCTATGAGAATTATAATGAGTTTTGGTAACATTTACTTTATATCTGTCGATAGTTTGGGAGAGAAGTGATGTTTGGTCTTTAAGTAAAGTTTATGATGAATGAGACATATTGTAGGAAATCTAGTATTCCTAAGACATTACTAAATGTATTCCATATAAATACATGATTCATGAATATAGAATGTAAGAAATATTTCTCTTTCAGAATTAATAAAGCATTTGTTACTTGGAAATTGAATGTTAGAAGAATTAAGACCGAGAAGAGCGGGTGAGTTTTAATAGGCAGTGTATTTTTTAACTATGTTAAGGGAAAACCTTATTCTGAATATGTACTGTGGAAGCAGGTATAAATCATATTTCATTCAGTGAATGGAATGGAAAGTCACATTATGATTATGGTTAAATTTAGCCAATGTTATTTTCTTTTATTTATTTTCCTTTTTTTAATGTTTATTTTTTAGAGAGAGACAGAATATGAGCTGGGGGGGGCAGAGACAGGGAGACACAGAATCTGAAACAGGCTTCAAGCTCTGAGCTGTCAGCACAGAGCCTGACGCGGGGCTCGAACTCGGGAACAGTGAGATCATGACCTGAGCCGAAGTCGGACGCTTAGCTGACTGAGCCACCCAGGCGCCCCGCCAATCTTATTTTCAAACACGATTTACGTATAAAACCTAATAAACACTGACGACATTTCCCAGTATGTCCGTTTGCGACATGAGGAAACAAACGATGGTCCTATGAAGAACTTAACAGTGACTTCCCTTGGTCACTTGGTTGAACCTTTTGCTTCCAGAAAGGGGAGTGACTATGTCACAGGAGTCACCTGGCTGTTAATCCTGTTTTATGGGGTCTCCGGCAGCCCCGTGGCGTCGTTGTCGTTGAACTGTCCTGAGTTACTGTGATCGGATGCAGTTGTAGGAGATGATGCAAAGAGACCTCCTGTCCCCCAGAGGGAGCACCCCCACCCTTACTGTACCGCAGGACAGTGGCCCTGACGTGATTGGGGGACAGAAGACTTGTCCCAGTGGGGCCCCTCGTGTTGCCCTCATACAGCCACACTCGCCTCCCTCCCAAACCCACCCTCTCCTTAGCCCGTGGCAAGCACTACTCGGGTCTCCCGTTTCTGTGAGTTTGTCTTTTTGAGAACATCGTAGAAATGGAGTCATGCGGTCGACGACCTGGGGGATTGGCTCTTCCTGAGCAAAGCTCTGGACTTCCATCTGGGCTGCCCCATTTATCAGGCGTTCCTCGATGGCCGAGGAGCGGTGCATGCTGGGAGTGTGAAGTACACCCGCTCTTCTTCAGTTTTGTTTCTTATAGACAAAGCCACTCTAAAGCTTTGTATGTAGGTTTTTTATGGGAACACAAGTTTTCACTTCCCTGGGGTAGGTGCCCAGAAATGCAATCCTGGGTCCTGTGGTCATTGCATGGTTGGTTTTGTCTTGTGTCCTAATTTTTCATCCCCAACAGCAATGTAGGAGGATTCAGCTTCTCCACTTCTGTGCCGCCATTTGGAATTGGCACTGTTCTTTTATTTTAGACGTTCTGGTAGGTGTGTGGTAGTAGCACGTTGTGGTGTTAGTTTGCATTTCCCTGATGACTAACGACGTTGAGCATCTCTCCCTGTGCTATTGGCCATCTGTGAATCTTTGGTGAGATGTCTCTCCGTGTCCCTTACACATTTTCTAATTGGATTGTTCGTCTTTCTACTGTTGGGTTTTAAGGGTTCTTTTTATATTCTAGATACGAGTCCTTTGTCAGATGTATGGTTTGTAAACATTTTCTCCCAGATTTGGCTTGTCTTTTTTAAATTCAAGAATAGTTAGCATCTCTACATGCCAGGCATTAGACTAGAGTTAGCCTGCTTTTTGAACAGGTTAATGTAACTCTCTGGCCTCACTGCTTTATTGGCCTGGGTGGCTTTGACGTGGAGAGCTGGGCTTTCACTCAACTCCTTCTCTGTTCAAGGGACACTCTTTACCACAGGGGTGGTTGGAGCGAGGGATGTGGATGAGGGGTGGGAAGAAAGGGGGGTTGTTGATGGCCGTTCATTTCTGGGAGACAGCATATAGTTCGATCGTTTTTAGATCCATCTGCCAGTCAGTCTTTAATTGCTGTGTTTAGACCATTTACATTCAATCTAATTATTTATTTGTTAGGGCTTAAGTTTGCCATTTTATTTTTTGGTTTCTGTTTCTTCCTTCCACTTTTTGTCCGTTTCTTCTTCCTGTGGATTATTTGAATATTCAAATAAAGCAGTATTTCTTAGAATTGTATTTGGATTTTTCTGTAGTCTTTTTTAATGCATCTCTGGGTAGCTGCTTGGTGGTTGCTGTTGGTGTAACATTAGGTGTACATAACATGCACTCTACTAGCCTTGTCATTTTATTAGTTTGAACTGTAAAACCTTACCTTTACGTCCCTCTGCCCTCCCCCGTTTACAGTAGTTCCTCCGAATGTGCATCCGGCGCCGTAGAGAAGAGTTACCTTTTTTTGCTTCCACCGTCAAACATACATTGTAAAACTCAAGAGAACGATAGTGTATGTATTTTTTAAATGTATTCTGTTTGGTTTGTGTATCGTGCTCTTGCTTCCTTCTTGGTATCGCAGGGCTCCTTCTTTGACTATTTTGTTGCGTGTTTCTGTTGCGAGAACTTCCGTTAGCCGTTCTGTTAGAGCAGGGTGCGGGCAGCAAAGCTTCCTGCTTCCTCCCATGTCTGAGAACATCTTCGTTTCTCCATCACTGAGGAATGTTCTGCTGAATATGGGATTCCGAGTGGACGGTTCTCTCCTGTGAGCACTTCTCCTGGCCTCCGTGGCTGTTGGAATTGCTTTTCTTCTACAGATGTTTTTTTCTCTTGCTGCTTTTGAGGCTTTTTCTTTTGCCCTTAGTTTTCAGAAGTTTGACTGTGATGGGTTATGGTTGGATAGACTTCTCTGTCTTTATTGTGGTGTACTTACCCTGGCTTCTAAACCTCTGTGTCCGTGCATCCGTTGACAGACCTGGTAAATTTTCATCCTTATTTCTTTAAGTATTTTTTTCAGCCCTGCCCTCTCCTTCCTCTCTTCTAGGACTTGGGACACAAATGCTAGATCTTTTCTATGATCCTGCTGGTCCCCGAGGGTCTGTTTATTTTTCAGTCAGTTTTTTCTCTGTTATTCAGATTGAATACTTTGTTGTTCCTCTGCCTTCCAGTTCACTGGTTTGTTTCTCTGTCCACTCCATTCTGCTGTTGGCCAACACACTGAGTTTTTCATTTCAGTCATCATGTTTTTTAACTTATGACATTATATGTCTTCTCTTTCTCTGTTTGACCTTCTGTTTCTTTGCTCGCCACCACCTAGGGAGGCTGAACTTTCCTGTTCCCTGCTCAGCATTCCCCGGAACCCCCGGAGGACCGCTGGGGAAGCTCACTACCACTGGCCATGGGTGCACCGCCAGGCTCTCCACGTGGCCTTTCCCCCTGTGGTTTCTCACTGGGATGGAATGGTCGTTGTTGAAAAGTTTCTGTTGTGCTCGGCTGCCCCTTTCCTGGCCCTCGAGCTGAATGTTTCTGTCCGCACCTGATGGCGTTTCCAAGCCTGGGCTGTAGAAGGCAGAAGACGACACACCTTACCACCCTGTCACTCCTGGCCGGCCAGTCTGCTCTGCCTCTCCGTGTCTTCTGATGTTCACTTCTTATATAATGTTCAGAGTTTTTAGTTGTACTTAGAAGGAAGAATAGTGAAAAGTACATTTACTCCATTTTTATAGGAGCCAGGACCTGAGTTTTAATAGATTTCTGTGATATATTTTCTAATACCAAGCAGTTCAGTCTTGTGAGTAAGTTTGGGAGGATGTGTTTAGCTTTCTAGTACAGAGTGTAGAACGGAGAGTTGTTGGGGGTCCCTCATAACACCTGTGCCTGAATAGTCATCAGATGATGCGGATCTCACCATGACAGTTCTAAATTTTGTCGTGCTTCCCCCTCCTCTAATTGTTTTCACAACGAACCCTCCCTAGTTTCCTCATACCTGTGTTAAAATACACAAAGTCAATTATCGTTTTTAAAGGAAAAAAGAAAGCTTTAAACAATGCTGAGTAATGTGAATTCATTACTGTGTAAACGTTGATCCTCACTCTCCTGTGAATAAATCCCAAGATTGGGTTTTTTTTGTGGTAGATCACTTTCTGGAATGTGCCATTTGTCTTTCGTATGATTTCTTTTCCTCCCTGTGCTGGATTCCCAGGGGAGTGTCCGTGAACCAATTCCAGCTTCATGAGTAGCTCCAGGTCATGTGAGGCCTATGTCACTTGAAGAGGCTTCTTTATGACGAAGACCGCAGGGCCTTGGAGGAGGCAGTGACTGTACAGGGCCCAGGAAATTCTTCATGGTGTAGAAAGCTTTTGCCCATAAAATGGAAAGACAGGAAACGGCTAGTACAAAACACCATACAGTTTAGCCACCCCACAAGGGGTCAGTGAAGGGCAGAAGACCGCCCCTTCTCTGATACACGGTTGCACAGGGAAGTTCGCTTTTCTTGATCTGATTTTTAAGGAGCCTTATCTCTTCCATTTTGCCCTTTTCTCCTTCGGTTCTGTCTTGTGTTGTTAGAAGTGATCTGACTCACCTTTGTGACCATGATCAGACCAGCAGAACAGGGCAGAGGAAAGAAAAGGGCCTGTCTTTTCTATTCTAGGATATAAGTGGTTGGAGAATTTAAGCAACAGTCTCCAAATGGTTCCCTAGTCTTGTTAATTGTTTTTCCTGTTATTAGGAAAAAGGAAATTGAGGAAAAGTTTTTAAATTTAATTGGGGAAATATAATGATGTCTTTTGGACATCACTGCCTACTATTTCAGAATCGTTAGAACTCAGTGGCATAAAATAATATCATCACTTGTTTGCCCTCATATTTTGTTTTTACTCAACACACCCAGTACCAGAACCTTGCTTTCAACATTATCAGCCAGACAAACCTCATCATGCTTGCTATTACTTATTAATGTCATTGAAAATGTGGTAGATATGATGCATACAGATACAAAACAAGTTATACAGTTACCTCTAAATGAATTGTATTCAGTTTGAACCAGGAGATAGATAAGTCTGGAAATTTTTTAACTTTCAGGTCATTCTTGTACCAGCATCTTTTTTGGGCTGATGAGTTATTTCAGGGCTGTCTGCTTTATATAAAGGGACTCTGTGAAGATGCAGTTGACTGCAAAAAAGGTAGAGAACATGAAGATACTCCATCCGCCATCTGCCTTATAAAGGTGAGTAGACGCGTACTACTATAAGCCACTGTTTGTGTGTAGAGACCAGGAAGAACAAATGGAATTTTGAGTCAAAGAAATACCTATCTCTAGATCCGTTAAGTAAACCATCACTACGGATGACTAATGTTGCAAGATAGTTGCAAAGAGCATTATTCCCGTGGATAGTCAATTTTAATAATTAACAACATTCCTTATTTAAAAAAATTTTAAGTATATTTACTTATTTTGAGATAGAGTGAGCAAGCGGGGTAGGAGCAGAGAGAGGGAGAGAGAGAATCTGCCAGTGCAGAGCCCCATGCAGGGCTTGAACTCACGAACTGTGAGATCATGACCTGAGCTGAAATCACAAGTTGGATGCTTAACTACCGAAGCCACCCAGGCACCCCTAACAACATTGCCTACACATACTTTCATCTCCGAATTCAACCTAAGTCTGTTATGAGGCCGCTTCTTTATTTTCAAAACTCTAAATGTGCAGTATCATTTCTAAGTAGTTATTTCTAATATATAATTGATAGTTACCAGCTATGTTCTTTCAATATAGCATGGCAAGAAATTGTTGTTAGTTGCAATTCAGAGGTTTTGCTTAAATTTATGAGTTCTTCTGTTCCACAGTTCTAAGTAAGGGTGATCTTCTTAATGTTTTAGTTTATATAGAATAGTTGTTTCTTTTTTTTTTAATGTTTTATTTATTTTTGAGAGAGTGACAGAGAGCACGAGCAGGGGATGGGCAAAGAGAAAGAAGGGAACAGAAGATCCGAAGCGGGCTCTGTGCTGAGAGTCGGGAGCCCGATGCAGGGCTCAAACTCCCAAACCAACCGCGAGATCATGACCTGAGCCGCAGTTGGACACTTAACCAACTGAGCCCCCCGGGCGCCCCTAGAATAGTTCTTTCAGAGAGGTTACTGTATAGAAGTATACGTGTTAAGTGTTTAGTAGACAATTGAACAGGTTCCAGCTTTATTCACCCGCCGTGTGAGGGAGATACTGAACAGTAAGATTGACCACCATCTAGACTTAAAAATAGCAAAAGGATTTGATAAATCAACTCAAATTTGGTGATCAAATCAAAAATTGTGTTGAGTATACACATGTAATAAGGTTCATACCTATAAATCAGCTTATTTTTAGAATTGATTATATATAGTGGCTGATACATAGATCCTTAATAAATAGTGTTTAAGTGAAAAAATGAATTAATCAAAAAGAAGAATTAATCATTATAGATGAAATATTTCTCATAGCTGTATTGAGATTGATGTTTCAAAAGGATTAAATTCAAGTTAAGTAGGCGACATTTCATTGAGGAGTCCTTTTATATGGTTTCATTCCAGAAGGAAATTGGTTGGACAGCTATATTAGATTGTTTTATGAGTGACTGAGTGACGGGATTTATCAGTTAATGATGGGCGGTAAGGCAAAGGAGTCTTTAGAATATGTGTGAAGGCTCTGCCTCATGGATGGTAATGCCCCAGGGTGACAGAAGGGATGCTAGGACTCTTCTTGGAGACCTTAGGCCCTGTAAATATTTGTCAATTATCTATTATATGCAGAGGGGGTGGATAAAACTAAAAATGAGGTATTGTTAATTTTCCTTTGCTTACAATTTATTGAAAGAGATAGTTCTTTACATAGAAAAATGATTGCTGATTCCAGAGGTCGTCCCTCAGGTTTGCTAATCATTCTAGGCAGCCGGTTAGCAAATAGAAGGCAAGGAGGGCTTATCGGCAAACAGGGCTTGTGAAATACTCTGGTCCCAGAAATTCAGGGGAAGCAGAGGTGAGCCTTTGCGGGTAAAGTCAGGGCGTGTTTCAGGAAAGGAGGATGTGATGAGCTGGACTGTGCTGGATTTGAGGAGCTGGGGAGCAGAGGCGAATGTGAATGTGAGTAAAGCACTCAGTGTATGTTAGATCTGAAAGTTAGGTTGGTCTCGAATGTCGAGCCAAGAATAGGAGATTAAGGGAGAGGTAGGAGCTGAACCTGCCGTGAGCGCGAGGGCGCCCCTGGTGGGGGTGTGGGGAAAGTTCGCAGGAACAGGAGTTTGCCCAGAAGGAGGGACAGCAGGGATTCGTAGCCAGGACAAGGGGGGTGGGGGTCAGAAGTCAGAAGGTGGCCGCGTGTGCCTGCTGGCAATGCGGGTACCAAGGAGGTACCGCTCGTGGACGGGTGCACGCTGCAGGGCACCAGAGCATCTACAACAGGACAGGGAAGAGCCTCGGTGGCTCATTTCATCCAGACCTAGGGAGACAGGTTTATCCAAGGCCACAGAAACAGCTAGAGAGTTGGGACTTTGGGTTCAAGAATAATCATGTTTGGGGGTTGCAGTACCTTGAATGCATAATGAAAATGTGAATGTTTGTGTCCCACCTGTGTTGGGGGACACTGGAGTGGGCGGTCTTGTAATCACGTTTCACAGGCTGCCTACATGGTTCTTCTGCAGAGCAAACTTGGAGAATGATTTTAACAATTATTGAAAGTTTCTCAACATGTCAGTTTAGGAAAATTAATGTGATGTTAGTTGGTTGGGAAAATGGCAGGCAAGGAGATATAAAGAGGTGGTTAGAGCACTGGGATGATGCAGGTGTGAGCAAGAGTGACTTCAGTTAGCAGATGGCAGTGAGTTCAGAAAGGAAGGGACATTTTGAGACACACTTTACTGGAAAGATCGGGACCTGGTAACCAGATACAGGACCAGGAGAGGGAGAACACGGAGTTAATGCAGAATTGTAACCAGGAGAGGGGGAACACGGAGCTAATCCAGAATCGTAAGCAGGAGAGGGGAGAACATAGAGTGAATCCAAGATTTTAAGGCTAGAGCAGCACCTTTCAATCTTTTTTTGTTTTTGGAAGCCTACACGTACAGATATTATAGTATAACTAGGGATAAAGGTGTCTGTGTATTTGTTGATGAAGATGCATTTTGGCGAGAGAATTAACATAACGTGGGAAATACAGGAAAATACTGGAAAGAGGAAGGACACGGGGCTACTGCGAGTGGGTGAGATGTTTGTGTGCAGTGGGGCTCAGTAGCACGGCCGATGGGCTTTCCCTGTGCTGCATTCCTTGTGAGTGCAGCATGAACTTCACCTCATTTGGGTTATTTAATTTTAGCCTCTTTATCTGACATTTAGTGCTCACATCTATAACTTTTACACGTAATCGAGATTTCAAAGGTAAAAGCAATTCCTGGGTTTGGTGGTTCCCCTGGGCTCACAGATATTTCAAAATACCTCAACTCCTGAGTTCTGCTGCTTAGGCTTAATCTTTGTTACAATTAAGATAATAATGTATTTTTCTGTGTTTTATTAAGATTTAAATTAATTGTGTGTGGATTTGAAGAATGTGAAAAGCATTTGGTGTATAAAGCATGATGCATATGAAAGAAAATATAAAATATGCTCTATGATGTGAGAGAGTGGCCGGAATATTTCATGTCTTTTTTTTTTTTTTTTTTTACTGAACTTTGACTCTCCAACACTCAACATCTCCTGTCGTGTGAGTAGCTGGATAGTTCTCGAACATATTCTCTCGACGGGTTTTGTGAAGAACAGTCCCAGCAGGCTACCCGGGCAGTGAGGCAGCTCCAGGATATCAGAGAGAAGGCTATTTGCAAAATGAAAAGTACATTTTTAAAGGTAATCCTTTAATTCTGCTCTCTCTCTATCAGTCTGTAATGTACTGACTAAAGCAGTGGCTCTCAGTTGCATCCCTGGAGACGGTGTTAGGAACGGGCCGGTGGAGGACAGAGGTGGTTCCTTAGCCACGCAGCTCCTGCCTCGCGGTCACCGGGCGCAGGACCCTTTTCAGCGCCATGTAAGTGCAGGTGTGCGCCGTGCAGGACATCCCCGCCTTGTGAAAGTTCGTTTACGCCACTTTGCTTTACAACAGATGCATATTCGTAGCCGGTTTGTTAGCTGAAGTCCAGAGAGGATGTTGCTCTTACGAAAAGAGGCAAAAAGCACAAAGAGCCTGCCCAGCTCCTTCTCCGGACCCCACGCTGCACCCCCACTCGGCATCCCCGGGACACCCCCGCAGCACCCCCACGGCAGGGCTGTGGGCGGCGTCTCTGAGCTCAGTTAGTTTTGTGCGGCTGTCAGCAAGATGTGCCCTAGGTATCAGAAGAGCCTGGCAGGGTATTTTTGGGGTGTGGAAACCCTCAAAAATTTCTGTATAAATTCATAGTAACTGCTGCTTTGCTTTATGCTGTGTGGCTTATGGAAGGGTTTGTAGCAACTCTACCTTTGGATGGTGGGGAAAGCCTGTACGAGAGAGAGAGAGAGAGAGAGAGAGAGAGAGAGTAAATGCATGCATATGGACGATTACCTCCAAGATACTTAAAATACAACCCGAGCTGACTTGTACAGGGCAATATAATTTGTTACAAGGTCCAGTGTTTATAAGATGAAAACTCCCTGTTCAAGGGGAAACATAACCACATGGGACAGAAATTCCCTGAGGATTTTATAAAAAGGACTCAATAATAGTGTCGTCAGAACATTCTCTGAGATGCTGTGACTCACCAGACAGGATTATTTGACAGAGCCTCGCCGCCGTCCAGGGAGTGACGATGCGTGGAGGCGTCCCGCACAAATGCACTTGGCTGAGGGACTGTGCAGTGCCATCAAGGTACGGGCCGGCGGCCTCTCCCTGCCGCCCTGGCTGAGTCCCGGGCACAGCGGAGGCTCTCAGCGGAGAGGTGGCCTGGCCTCCCTCACTTTTCAGACGGGCTGTCTCTGCAGTAAACTTGTGACGGCTATGGGGTGGCAGTGAGTTCAGGGCTTCCCTTCCCACAAGGAGGTGAAGTGCGGCTGTTTCACATCAGTGACACAAGGACCCTCCTTCCTCATCTTGTCCTTCAGTCCCCCTAACCTCCTGAAGCCCAGGCGTGTCCCAGCAGACTCCGGGACACTTGGGCCAAGGCACTAACAGCATCTGTCTTGGGACCCTAAGGCAGTAGTTACGGATTACTCACAGTCGGCTGTCTCCCATTCAGCTTCACCAGGGTCTTGTCGTGAATATTTGTTAAGAGATTTCCATTTAAGTCGTGGTGGGCAACAAGTCCCGCCTCCCTGCAGAAACTAGGTTGATTCGGTTGATATAACTGAAATTAAACATTTTTTTATTTCAAGTTCTTATTTAATTCTAGTTAACATATATGGTAAAAATTGGTTTCAGGTGAAGAATTTGGTGATTCATCTCTTACATACAACACCCAGTGTTCATCACAAGTGCCCTCCTTAATGCCCGTCCCCCCACCTCCCTCCACCAACCCTGTTTGTTCTCTACAGTTAAGTCTCTTATGGTTTGCCGCCCCCCATTCTTCCTTCCCCTATGTTCATCTGGTCTTTTTAAGTTTTTTAATGTTTATTATTTATTTTTGAGAGAGACAGAACATGAGTGGGGGAGGGGAAGTGAGTGAGGGAGACACAGAATCCGAAGCAGGCTCCAGACCCTGAGCTGTCAACATAGAGCCCGACGTGGGGCTCGAATCCGTGAACGGTGAGATCATGACTGGAGCCAAAGTCCGCCGCTTAACTGAACCACCCAGGTGTCCCCATTTGTTTTGTTTCTTAAATTCCACAGATGAGTGAAATCATATGATGTTTGTCTTTCTCTGACTGACTGACTCTGCTTAGCGTAATACACTCTAGCTCTGTCGACATCCTTGCCGATGGTAAGATTTCATTGTTTTTGATGGCTGAGTAATACTCCATTGTATACATACACCACACCTTTATCCATTCATCAGTGTGTTGTTGGACGTTGGGCTCTTTCCATAGTTTGGCTATTGTAGATAATGCTGCATAAACATCGGGGTGTATGTACCCCTTAGAATCTATATTTTTGTATCCTTTGGGTAAATACCTAGTAGTGCAATTGATTGGTTATAGGGTAGTTCTATATTTAACTTTCTGAGGAACCTCCACATTGCTTTCCAGAGTGGCTGCACCAGTTTGCATTCCCACCAGCAGTGCCCAAGTGTTCCCCTTTCTCTACATCCTCACCAACACCTATTATTTCTTGTGTTGTTGATTTTAGCCATGCCAACAGGTGCTGTGTGGTACCTCATTGTGATTTTGATTTATATATCCCTGATGATGAGTGATGTTGAGCATCTTTTCATGTGCTGGTTGGCCATCTGGATGTCCTCTTTAGAGAAATGTCTGTTCGTGTCTTCTGTCCATTTCTGAACTGGATTATTTATTTTTTGGGTGTTGGGTTTGAGAAGTTCTTTATAGATTTTGCATACTAACTCTTTATCCAGTATGTCATTTGCAAAAATCTTCATCCATTCCATAGGTTGTCTTTTAGTTTTGTTGATTATTTGCTGTGCAGAAGCTTTTTATCTTGATGTGGCCCCAGTAGTTCATTTTTGCTTTGGTTTTCTTGCCTCCAGAAATGTGTCTAGTAACAAGTTGCTCAGGGAGCCTGGGTGGCTCAGTTGGTCAAGCATCCCGATTCTTCATTTTGGCTCAGATCATGATCCCAGGGTCATGGGATTGAGCTCTGCATTGGACTCTGTGCTGAGTGTGGAGGCTGCTTAAAATTCTCTCTCCCTCTCTCTCTCTCTCTCTCTCCCCCTCCCCACCCCTCCGTCCTCCCTCCCTCCCTCTCCCTCTCCCCCCGCCCACTCCTGCATGCTCGCTCTCGCGCGCTCTCTCTCTCTCTATTAAAGAAAAGTTTCTACGGCTGAGGTCAGAGAGGTTGCTGCCTGTGTTCTCCTATAGGATTCTGATGTTTCAGGTCTCACATTTAGGTCTTTCATCCATTTTGAATTTACTTTTGTATATGATGTAAGAAAGTGGTCCAATTTCATTCTTCTGCATGTCACCATCCAGTTTTCCCATCACCATTTGAAGAGACTGTCTTTTTTTCCATTGGATATTCTTTTGTGCTTTGCCTAAGATTAGTTGACCATATAGTTGTGGGTTCATTTTTGGATTTTCTCTTCTGTTCCATTGATCTGTGTGTCTATTTGTGTGCCGGTACCAGACTGTATTGATGATCACAGCTTTGTAATACAGCTTGAAGTCTGGCATTATGATGCCTCCAGCTTTGGTTTTCTTTTTCAACATTGCTTTGGCTATTCAGGGTCTTTTCTGGTTCCATACAAATTTTCAGATTGTTCTAGCTCTGTGAACAATGCTGGTGGTATTGTGATAGTGATTGCATTAAGGGTATAGATTGGTTTGGGTAGTGGACATTTTAACAATGTTTTCTTCCAATCCATGAACATGGAATGTTTTTCCATTTCTTTTGTGACCTCTTCAATTTCATTCATAAGTGTTCTATAGTTTTCAGGCTACAAAGGTTTATTCCTTGGTATTTTATGGGTTTTGGTGCACTTGTAACTGGGGCTGTTTTCTGAACTTCTCTGTCTGCTGCTTCATGACTGGTGTATAGAAGTGTAACAGGTTTCTGAGCATTGAGTTTGCATCCTGCGACTTTGCTGAATCAGGTATTCTAGACATTTTTTTGTGGAGTCCTTAAAGTTTTCTACATAGAGTATCATGTTGTCTGCAAATAGTGAAAGTTTGACTTCTTCCTTGATGATTTGGCAGCCTTTTATTTCTTTTTGTTGTCTGATTTCTGAGGCTAAGACTTCCAGTACTATGTTAATGGTGACAGTGGACATCACTGTCTTGTTCCTGACTGTAGAGGAAAAGCTCTCTGTTTTCCCCCACTGAGGATGATATTAGCTGTGGGTCTTTCACATATGACCTTTATGATGTTGAGGTGTGTTCCATCATCGACACTACTTTGTTGAGAGTTTTTATCGAGAAAGGCTGCTGTATTTTGTCAAATGCTTTATCTGCATCTATTGAGAGGATCCTATGGTTCTACCTCTTTTATTAATGTGGGATATCAGGTTGATTGATACACAAATATTGAACCAACCCTGTAGCCCAGGAATGAATTCCACTTGGTTATGATGAATAATTCTTTTAATATACAGTTGGATTAGATTTGCTAGTATCTTGTTGAGAATTTGTACATCCATGTTCATCAGGGATATTCATCTGTTCATTCTCCTTTTTAGTGGGGTCTTTGTTTTTGGAATCAAGGCAATGCTGGCCTTGCAGAATGAGTTTGGAAGTTTTCCTTCCATTTCTATTTTTTGGAACAGTTTGAGAAGAGTAAGTATTAACTCTTCTTTAAATATCTGGTAGAATTCCCCTGAGAAGCCCATCTGTCTCTGGACTCTTGTTTGTTGGGAAATTTTTGATTACTAATTTAATTTCTTTGCTTGTTATGGGTCTGTTCAAATTTTCTATTTATTCCTGTTTCATTTTTGGTAGTTTGTATGTTTCTAGGAATTTGTCCATTTCTTCCAGATTGCCCAGTTTGTTGGCATATATGTATTTTTAGTATTTTTAAGTTTTTTTTTTTTTTTGAGAGAAAAAGAGCACAAGTTGGGTAGGGACAGAGAGAGACAGAGAATTCCAAGCAGACCCTGTGCTGTCAGCACAGAGCTGAACATATGTGGGGCTTGAACTCACAAACCGTGAGATCATGACCTGAGCTGAGATCAAGAGTCTAATGCTTAACAGATTGAGCCACCCAGGAGCCCCCTGTTGGCATGTAATTTTTAATAATATTCTCTTATAATTGTTTATACTTCTGTGGTGTTGGTTGTGATCTGTCCTCTTTCATTTGTGATATTATTTAGGTCCTTTCTCTTTTGTTTTTGATAAATATGGCTAGAGGTTTATCAATTTTATAAATTCTTTTGAAGAATCAGCTCTTAGTTTTGTTGATCTGTTTTTTTGTTTCTTTTTTTTTTAATTTTAATTTTTATTTTTATTTTTTTAATTTATAGTTTATTGTCAGGTTGGTTTCCATATAACATCCAGTGCTCTTCCCCACAAGTGTCCTCCACCATGACCATCACCCCCCTTTCCCTTTCCCCCTCCCCCTTCAGCCCTCAGTTTGTTTTCAGTATTCAAGAGTCTCTCGTGATTTGCCTCCCTCCCTCTCCCTAACTCTTTTCCCCCCTTCCCCTCCCATGGTCCTCTGTTAGGTTTCTCCTGTTAGACCTATGAGTGAAAACATATGCTATCTGTCCTTCTCCGCCTGACTTATTTCCCTTAACATGACACTGCTCTTGTCTTTATTATTTCCCTTCTTCTGCTGGCCTCAGTCCTTATTTGCTCTTCCTTTTCTAGCTCCTTTGAGGTATAAGTTAGGTTGTGTATTTGAGACCTACCTTCTTTAAAAAAAAATTTTTTTTAATGTTTATTTTTTGAGAGCAAGAGAGAAAGTGAATGTGAGCAAGCAGGGGAGGGGCAGAGAGAGGGAGACAGAAGATCCATATGCTAATAGCATGGAGCCTGACGCGGGGCTCGAACTCACCAACCGTGAGATCATGACCTGAGTTGACGTCGGGCACCTAACCGACTGAGCCACCCAGGTGTCCCCTTTTCTTCCTTCTTGAGGTAGGCCTGTATTGCAATATACTTCCTTCTTAGGACTGCCTTTGCTGCATCCCAAAGGTTTTGGACCATTGTGTTTTCACATTTATTTGCTTCCGTGTACTTTAGTTCTTTAATTTCTTGGTTAACCAGTTCATTCTTTAGTAGGATGTTCTTTAACCTCATGTATTTGCGGTCTATCCAAGTTTTTTCTTGTGGTCAACTTCAAGTTTCATAGTGTCTGTGGTGTGAAAATATGCACGGTATGATCTCAATCTTTTTGTACCATTGAGGCCCGATTTGTGACCTAGGTTTTGATCTCTTCTGGAGAATGTTCCAGTGCACTCAAAAAGAATGTATATTCTGCTGCTTTAGGAGGAAGTGTTCTGAATATATCCGTTAAGTCCATCCAGTCCAGTGTGTCACTCAAAGCCATTGTTTCCTTGTTGATCTTTTGTTTAGATGATCTGTCCATTGCTGTAAGTGGGGTGTTGAAGTGCCCTACTATTATGGTATTATTATCAATGAGTTTCTTTATGTTTGTGATTAATTGACTTACGTATTTGGGTGCTTCCAAGTTGGGACATAAACGTTTATAATTGTTAGATCTTCTTGATGGATAGACCTCTTAATTATGATATAATGGCCTTCTTCATCTTTCTTACAGTCTTCGGTTTAAAAATCTAGTTTGTCTGATATAAGTATGGCTACTGCAGCTTTCTTTTGACTTCTATTAGCATAACAGATGGTTCTCCATCCCCTCACTTTCAAACTGCAGTTATCTTTAGATCTAAAATGAGTCTCCTGTAGGCAGCAAATAGATGGGTCTTGTTTTTTTTTTTTATTCATTCTGATGCCCTGTGTCATTTGATTGGAGCATTTATTCTATTTACATTCAGAGTGATTATTGATAGATGTGAATTTAGTGCTATTATGTTACCTGTAAAGTTGGTGTTTCTGGTGATACTCTGTTCGTTTCTACTCTTTGTCACTTTTGGTCTTTTTTCCCCACTCAAAGAGTCCCCTTTAATAATTTCTTGCAGGGCTTGTTTAGTGGTCATAGACTCCTTTAGGTTTTGTTTGGGAAGCTCTTTATCTCTCCTTCTATTTTGAATGACAGCCTTGCTGGATAAAGAATTCTTGGCTGCATATTTTTCCCGTTCAGCACATTGAATACATCCTGCCATTCCCTTCTGGCCCGTCAAGTGTCTATGGACATATCTGCTCTGAACCTGGTCTGTCTTCCCTTGTAGGTTAAGGGCTTTTTTCCATTGCTGCTTTCAGAATTCCTGACTTGTCTATGTGTTTTGTGAATTTTACTATAATATCTTGGCCATGGCCGGCTTTAGTTGAATTTGATGGGAGTTCTCTATGCTTCTTGGACTTCAGTGTCTGTTTCCTTCCCCAGATTGGGGAAGTTCTCAGCTATAGTTTGCTCAAATTAACCCTCTGCCTCTTTTTCTCTCTCTTCTTTTGGAACTTCTGTGATGCACGTGTTGTTATGCTTCTTCCCTAAGTCTGTATTTGTGATCCAGTGCCTTTCTTTCCCTCTTCTTTTCAACGTCATTATTTTCTATAATTTTATCTTCCATGTCACCAATTCATCCCCTTGCTACATCCATCCTCATTGGCATTGCGTTCAAGTTGGGCTTGCATCTCTGTTACAGCATTTTAAATTTTGGCCTGGCTGGTTTTTAGTTCTTTTATCTCTGCAGTAAGGGATTCTCTGGTGTCTTCTAGGCTTTTTTCAAGCCCAGCTAGCGGACTTGCCCTAGGGAAGATGCACCTGCAGGGCGTAGGGGGCAGGGCTTGGTGTAGGTGGCTCCTGTCTTCACTGGGGGGTGCTCTGTTGCTCACTGAAGTCCATCAGTGCTGTTGGGCTGGGGTTTGTGGCAGTGGCAAAATGGTGTCACCCCACCCTTGTCCCCAGAGCGGGGAGTTCGCACCTGCCACTTTTCTGGAAGCCCTCACAGAAAAGCACACGATTACCTCTCTTCTGTCCCCAGTTTCTGTCAGATCCCTGCCTTCACCCTGTCTGCGTCCGAGCTGTGTGCCTGCCAGGCAGCACAGTACTCCTGTGTGTTACCTCAGGCGTGTGGCTGGGTTGGTCCCATGTGGCACAGACACATGCTGATCGGAGGGTCTCACTGTGCTCTTGGCATTTGCCAAGGACCCTTTTATTTAGATTCGACTCTCTCCCATCGGCAGCTCTTCGTGTCCTTGAGGAGGGCTCTCCGTGCGGGAGCACGTAGGTAAGCGTCAGGGTGTCCTTCTTGTCTGTGTTCCATAAACTCGTCTGCTTATCAGGGAGACCCTGAACTTCACAGGCCTCTTTAGGTCTGCTCTTCAAATACAGTGCAAACATAAAAGGTTTTTGAAAATTTTCCCAGTAACGTTTAATTGCAATGTTATTTAGAATAATGGAAATACTATACATTAGAAATTGTGCTATCTTAACATAGAAAATTATCACTCATTTCTCCATTGTTTATTGAATCCTAGGTGGCAGAAAATAAAGAAATTAAAGAATATTTTGAGTCAAACCTCTCTGAAGATGACACAACACATTTCAAGCTGCCCGAATATCGACGTTTATTAGAAACAATTTTGAGGTTTCTGAGGCTGGTTGACTACGTATTTCAGGAACTCGTCCGTCAGCTGATGAGCACTGCAGTCACACTACTTTTGGAATTATTTAATAATTCTGCTAGAGTGCCATTTACAAGGGGAAAAAAGAATGAAGATCTCATCAAGTAAATCATACTTTTTGACTTATAAAAAGAATTTATGATCATAATGTAAAATATTGCCATTTACGGAGGAGATATATAATAATTTAAGCTAGAATTTAAAAACTCACCTTCTAGTAAATTATATGTGCTCAGTTTTTGCATTTTCTGAATGTCTTATGTGGCAATATCTTCCTTGATGCTGTCCATGAAATTTAAGAAAATTTCCCTCGCCCACCCCCCAAATTCTGCATAGGTTAGGTTGCCATTTGAAGTACATGATTCCCAGTAAATTTTGAAATTCAGATTAACAATGAATAATATGTTAGTACAGAATGTCCCCAATATTACATATACTAAAAATTATTGGTTATCTTGGAATCAAATTTAATTTGTGGTTCTTTAATTTGTTAAGCCTGGCGATCCTGTGCATAAGTAGACTATATCTTCAGAGTTGAGAACTAGTCCTTAAAGATGCATGAGAATGACTCTAGAAGTAGCCACAAGGTTCACTTGGAATTTGGGTCAATTCCAAGTATCTATTGAAAACAAAATATTTTCACCTTCTATTTAAATACTACTGTTAAAAGATTTTTCTTATTTTCTGCAACTGGATCTATCACTGTACTTTGTGAACTGTGGAATATGAATGGAGACCGAAGAATAGTTTATGTTCATACTGTCAAAACCTAACAGTATTATTTTAAGTCAAACTAGAGTTTTAGTATCATACCTGGAGAGTGAAAACTATATCAATTTATAAAATTTTGAAGAATCTTAAATATATTATTTCTCTAATGTATCATCAAATCCAACAGAGCTTAAATCATTTATCTAAGGCCACATAAGTGATTTGAGTCAGTGCCAGGATTTTAACCTATATAAAAGCACTATTTAGTAATAGCACATTATAATTTTATTTCTCCTAAAACTACAAGTTATGTGTGTGTGTGTGTGTGTGTGTGTGTGTTTAGGACAAGTTTTTAATTTGGAACTTATTTATTTATTATTTTATTTTATTTCATTTTTATTTTCATTTTTTAATGTTTATTTTTGAGAGAGAAAGAGCACAGGCAGGGGAGGAGGACAGAGGTCCCAAAGTGAGCTCTGTGCTGGCAGCAGACAGCTCATTGTGGGGCTTGAACTCATGGACTGTGAAATCGTGACCTGAGCCAAAGTTGGACACTTACCCAACTGAGCCACCCAGGCGCCTGAACATATTTTTTTATGTTTTAATATATCTTAATATAATAGAAGATATGGAAAACAAAAATTACCCTAATTCCCTCACTTAAATACAGTGTCTTATTGATTTGGTACAATTTCTTCTAGACTTTTCCTATGTATTTTTCCATTGTACTGTTTCATAGCTTATTTTAAAAATACAACATGCCTTGTATACTTTTTTTTTAATGTTATAGGAGAAATACTTGTGTGGTGGTTCAAGTACATGTACTTTTGGAATCCTACCACCTGGGTTTATCCCTCTTTCATCTCTGACGTGTTGTGTGACTTAGGTTAGCTAGTAAACGAACAGAGGTTATATACATTCTTTAAACCTCAGTTTCCTCATCTATAAACTAGAGATAACAATAATACCTGTATCATAAGGTTGTTTGAGAATAATCAGAGTAAATGCCTGCTAGGTAGGTGCTACCATTACTGAATCTATTTCCATCGACCTCTGTAACAGAATTGGTTTGTATTTCCGTAACGACTAATATTGTGCATCCTTTGATAGGAGTATTGGCTATTTGTGTATCTTCTCAGACAAAATGGCTATTCAAGTCCTTTGTCCCTTTTTATTTTTATTTATTTTTTAATGTTTATTTATTTTGGAGAGAGTGCAATTGGAGGAAGGGCAGAGAGAGAAGGGAACAGAGGATCCCAAGTGGGCTCTGTGCTCACAGTGGAGAGCCTGATGCGGGGCTTGAACTCACAAACTGTGAGATCATGACCTGAGCTGAAATCAAGAGTCAGATGCTTAACCGACTGAGCCACCCAGGTGCCCCTGTCCATTTTTAAATTGTGTTGTCTTGGGGGGCCCTGGGTGGCTCAGTCGGTTAAGCATCTGACTTTAGGTCAGGGCATGACCTCACAGTTTACAGGTTCGAGCCCCATGTCAGGTTCTGTGCTGACAGCTCAGAGCCTGGAGCCTGCTTCCGATTCTGTGTCTCCCTCGCTGTCTGCCCCTCCCCCACTTGTGCTCTGTCTGTCTCTCTGAAAAATAAACAAACATTTAAAAAAATTGTATTGTCTTTTTATTGTTAAGTTTATAAGAATTTTAAACATATATTTTTGGTGCAAGAGCCTTATTATTACCAAATAATAGATTACTTGCAAAAATTTTCTTTTACTCTATACACATCATCTTTTCACTTTCTTGATAGTGTCCTTTGGAATCAAAAATATTAAATTTTGAAAAAGGCCAATTTATTTTTTCTTTGATTGTACTTTAACTGTCATATATAAGAAATCATTTCTTAATCCAAGGTCACAAAGATTTATACCTTTGTTTTCTTCTAAGATTTTTCATTTTAGCTCCCCCATTTATATCTTTGATCCACTTTGTTTTAATTTTTGCATATAGTCTGAGATAAGGGGATAAATTCATTCTCTCACATATGCATATCCAGATGTCCCAGCACTGTTTGTCAGGAAGAATATTCTTTCTCCATTGAGTTGTCTTGGCACCCTCTTGACCATCAGTTGATGGTGGACGTATGGATTTCTATCTGGACTCTAAATTTTGTTGAACCGATCTCTAGGTCTATCCTTATGTCAGTACCACAGTCTTGATTACCGTAGCTTTGTAGTAAGTTTTGAAATTGGAAAGTGTGAATTTTATAATATTGTTCCTTTTCAACATTGTTTTGACTATTCTGGGTCCCTTGCATTTACTATGAATTGTAGAATAAGATTGCCGATTTCTGTTAAAAAAAAAACAGCTGGAGTTTATATGAGGATTCCATTGTATCTGTAGATAAATGTGGGAAGCATTTTTATTTTAACAGTATAAAGTTTTCCAGTCCAGCATAAATGTGAGATTATCTTTCCATTTATATGGGTAGTCTAATTTCTTTCAGTACAGTAGTCTTTTACAGTTTTCAGTGTTTGTGTCACACTTCTTTTGTTATGTTTATTTTGAAGTATTTCATTATTTTTGATGCTGTTATAAACAGATTTATTTTTTAAATTTTATTTTGGATTATTAATTGCTAGTTTATTGAAATATAGCTGATTTTTGTATATTGATCTTGTATCCAGCAACTTTGTCAAACTTGTTTATTAGTACTAATGGTGTGTGTGTGTGAGTGTGTGTGTGTGTGTGTGTGTGTGTGTGTTTTAACTCCTTAGGATTTTCTATACAGGATCATAACAGTGTAAATAGAGATAGTTTTACTTCTTTTTTTCCCAGTCTGATATCTTTCATTACTTTTTGTTGCCTGATTGCCCTGGCTAGAATCTTTAGTACAATGTTATTAGAAGTGGCAAGAGTGAACATTCCTATTTTATTCCTTGTCTCAGAGGGAAACTTTAAGTCTTTTTTCTTTTTATCATTAAGTATGATGTTAGCTGTGGATTTTTTGCAGGTGCTTTTTATCAGGTCGAGGAAGTTCCCTTATAGTGTTAGTTTGTTTAATGTTTTTACATGAAATGTTAGGTTTTGTTAAATGCTATTTTTCTGTGTCAGTTGATCATGTGTTTCTTACTTTATGCTACTAATATGGTATAGTACATTATGTTACATATGTACATTTTTGTACATTGAACCAACCTTGCATTCCTGGGATAGTTTCCACTCAGTTATGGTATATATCCTTTGTATAGGCAGCTAGATTGAGTTTGCTAATATTTTGTTAAGGATTTCTGTGTCTCTATTCACAAAGGATATTAGTCTGTAGTTTTCTTATCATGTCTTTGGTTTTGGTTCCAGGAAAATTCTGGGCTCATAGAATGAATTGGTATAATTTCTTCCTTAAATATTTGACAGATTTCACAAGGAAGCCGGTCTGGGCCCAAGGTGTTCTATTTTGAAAGCTTAGAAATTATTTGTTCAGTTTCTTTAATAGATATGGTCCTATTCAGATTATCTATTTCTCTGATTTTTTGAGGGGATGTGGAAAGATTTTTTTTTTAATGTTCTGTGCCATTCTCTTGCTGCAAGAAACTCCTCGAATCATTTTATTTCCTACCTCTTTCACCTTAAATTGAGATGCCGATCTTATCTTATTATGGTTTGATATTGCTTTTTAACTTAATCTGATAGTTTCTGTGTTTTAATTAGGAAATTGAACCTATTTAGATTTAGTAACTGGTATGCTTTGTTTTTATTCCTCCCATTCTATTTATGCTTATTATTTATTTTACTTTGCTTTTTTCTCTTTCCTTTTCTTACTATTTTCTTATTTTTCTTGATTCAGTCAAATGGCTCTTAATTCCCAACGCCTCTTTCTACCTCCTTGTTTTAGTGTTTCTTATGCTTTGCAGCGTGTTTACAAATCCTCCTAATAATTATTATTTAAATTCTGTTTCCCTGTTAGTGTATGTTTGTAAATCTTTACTTTTCCATAAAAATCCTTTACTTCTTAAAAGCTTATTTTTAGAGAGAGAGAGAGAAAGAGCACATGCACATACATGCGCATGAGCAGGGGAAGGGCAGAGAGGGAGGGAGAGAATCCCATGCAGGTTCCGTGCTATCAGCACAGAAAGACTTTCTGTCTATGAATTTACCTATTCTAGGTACCTCATTTGGTGGAGTTATACAATATTTTTCCATTGTGTCTGGCTTATTTCACTGAGCATAATGTTTTCAAGGTTCATCCATGTTGTAACATGTATGAGAATTTCCTTTCTAAGGCTAGATAATAATCCATTGTATGTGTGTACTACATTTTATTTATCCGTTCATCTATTGATAGACATTTGGGTCATTTTCACCTTTTGGCTATTGTGAATGATGTTGCTATAAACGTTGATGTGTAAATATCTGTTTGAATCACTATTTTCAATTCTTTTGTTTATATGCCCTGAGGTAGAGTTGCTGGATCACATGGTAATTCCACATGTAACTTTTTGGGGAATTTCCCTGATATTTTCCACAGTAACTGCCCTATTTTTTAAAATTTTTTTAATGTTTATTTATTTTTGAGAGACAGAGCATGAACAGGGGAGGAGCAGAGAGAGAGGGAGACACAGAATCTGAAGCAGGCTCCAGGCTCTGAGCTGTCAGTGTAGAGCCTGATGCGGGGCCGAACCCACCGACTGCAAGATCATGACCTGAGCCAAAGTTGTTTGCTTCTCTTACTGAGCCACCCAGATGCCCCAGTAACTGCCCTATTTTAATTCCCACCAGGAAACACCAGGATTCTAATCCTCTCCAACCCTTACTATTTTCTTCTTTTAGAAAATAGTAGCCATCCTGTTTGGTATGAAGTTATATCTCATTCTGACTTTGATTTGTATTTCCTTAATGATTAGTGATGCCAAGTGTGTTTTCTAATTGACCTTCTGTGTATCTTCTTTGGAGAATGTCTAATTATTTATGTATTCTGGATATTAAGATATTAAAGTTTACAAAGACTTTTTTTCTTCTTATTTGTTACTCTAGAACATACAAGAATAGGTTTGCTTTCACCGGAAAGACAGCAAATGATGGTGAAGAATTTGTTGGTAATTCAAACTTACATGCCCCTTCTGTTTTAAAGTCAGAAGTGAAAACGGAAGCAGATATTAATGAGGTAAAATGGTCTTTGAAAAATATAAGCACAGATTTTTAATGTAAAATGAATGATAAGCTTTGTAATTAAAATGTGATTTATTTAAAAATGTGATTTGTTTAAAAAAATGTGATTTATGACTATTCACAATTTCATGCACACCACACACACGTACACATCCCTCCCACTGTAGAAAGCTATAATGGCACTTATCGGTTGGTTCAGTTGTTCATGCAATATTGAGGACTTGTCATTTACCACTCACTGAGCTTGGCACTGAAATACACCAGTGGGCAGAACAAATTCCCTGATCTCTTAGAGCTCCTGTTCTACACCAAGAGAGACAGGTAGCGAAGTGATGAGGACTGTGAGGAAACACAAAGGTAGACAGGGGAATGCTGGGAGCTACCGTGTGCTACTTTCACACGGGAACGATGCGGGAAGGCCACCCCATCTAAAGTAGCAGTTACCCTCTTTTACCCCCACTGTTGTCAACCTCTGACTCTTTGCTGTTCTGCAGAAAACAGAAAATAACAAAAAAAAATTTTGTTATTGACTCAAAAATGACAAAAGCCAAATATGAAAAATCTTAACAGAATCCTAGGAAAACACACATTAGGAAATCTTTTTTTTTAATGTTCATTTTGAAAGGGGGAGAGAGTGCATGTGAGTAAGGGAGGGACAGAGAGAGAAGGAGAGCAAGAATCCTAAGCAGGATTCACGCTGTCAGCGCAGGGCCTGTTGCGGGGCTCGATCTCACCAACCATGAAATCATGACCTGAGCCCAAATCAAGAGTCGGATGCCTAACTGATTGAGCCACCCAGGTGCCCCAGGAAATCTTTTCTTGACATGAAGAACTGTATCCCACCCCCCACAATATTTTCTTGGGATTAAACTTTATACATAGATTATTTTCCGGTTTTGCAAAAGCAGCATTTTTATGAAATAGCACTGTATAATATGTATATTTTACGTATTTTTAAAAATATTTTAGGTAGATTTGGTAACAAGGGAAAATGTTTACGTTTTAAATTTCAATTTGTATTTCTCTTATTAGTAGTTTAATTATGTATTTTTAAAAATATGGTATTGGATACTCTTTCCTGCTTTGTCAAAGATTAATTGGCCATACATTTGTGGGTCTAGTTCTGGGTTCTCTATTCTATTCCATATGTGTCTGGTTTTGTGACAATACCATACTGTCTTGATGATGACAGCTTTGTAGTGGAGGCTAAAGTCTGGGATTGTGATGGTTTTCTTCTTCAATATTACTTTGGCTATTTGGGGTCTTTTGTGGTTCCATACGAATTTTGGGATAGTTTGTTCTAGCTTTGCGAAGAATGCTGGTGCAATTTTGATTGGGATTGCATTCAGTGGGTAGATTGCTTTGGGTAGTAATGATATTTTAACGTTTATTCTTCGATCCATGAGCATGGAACGTTTTTCCATTTCTTTGTGTCTTCTTCAGTTTCTTTCATAAGTTTTCTATAGTTTTCATCGTACAGGTCTTTTACGTCTTTGGTTAGGTTTATTCGTAGGTATTTTATGGTTTTTCATGCAGTTGTGAATGGCATCAGTTTCTTGATTTTTCTTTCTGTTGCGTCATTATTGGTGTATAAAAATGCAAAACTGATTTCTGTATGTTGATTTTGTACCCTGCGACTTTGCTGAATTCATGGATCAGTTCTAGTAGGCTTCCGGTGGAGTCGGTCAGGTTTCCCATGTAGAGTATCATGTCATCTGCGAAAAGTGAAACTTTGACTTTATCTTTGCCAATTCTGATGCCTCTTATTTCCTTTTGTTGTCTGATTGCTGATGCTAGGACTTCCAGCACTATGTTAAACAATAGTGCTGGGAGAACTGGACAGCAACATGCAAAAGAATGAAACTAGACCTCTTTCTTACACCATACACAAAAATAAACTCAAAATGGATGAAGGACCTGAATGTGAGACAGGAAACCATCAAAACCCTAGAGG
>CM053562.1:7639840-7752189 GCA_028646485.1 Cryptoprocta ferox
AGGGAAATACAAATCAAAACCACACTGAGATACCACCTCACGCCAGTCAGAGTGGCTAAAATGAACAACTCAAGAGACTATAGATGCTGGCGAGGATGTGGAGAAAAGGGTACCCTCCTACACTGTTGGTGGGAACGTAAACTGGTACAGCCGCTCTGGAAAACAGTGTGGAGGTTCCTCAAAAAATTAACAGTAGAACTCCCCTATGACCCAGCAACAGCACTGCTGGGGATTTACCCGAGGGATACAGAAATGCTGATGCATAGGGGCACATGTACCCCAATGTTCATAGCGGCACTTTCAACAATAGCCAAATCATGGAAAGAGCCTACATGTCCATCACCTGACGAATGGATCAAGAAGATGTGGTTTATCTATACAATGGAATACTACATGGCAATGAGAAAGAATGAAATCTGGCCATTCATGGCAAGGTGGATGGACCTTGAGGGTGTCATACTAAGTGAAATAAGTCAGGCAGAGAATATACAGATACCATACGTTTTCACTCATAAGTCTAACAGGAGAAACTTAACAGAGGACCATGGGAGGAGAAGGGAGGAAAAAGAGTTCGGGGAGGGAGGGAGGCAAATCATGAGAGACTCTTGAATACTGAAAACAAACTGAGGGCTGAAGGGGGAGGGGGAAAGAGGAAGGGGAGTGATGGACATGGAGGAGGGCACTTGTGGGGAAGAGCACTGGGTGTTAATATGGAAACCAACTTGACAATAAACTAAAAAAAATGTTATTGGAGACTCATATTTTGTCTTCTATGTCTTTTGCCCATTTATATGCTAAATAGATTTTTCTATTATTTGGTAGGAATTTTTCATATTTATATTGCAATTATCTTTTCTATTAGATGGCTTGCAAATTTCATTCCCTTATGATAATTTAAAAAATTTCTTTTAATGATTTATTTTTGAGAGAGAGAGACAGCGTGAGCAGGGGAGGGTCAGAGAGAGAGGGAGACACAGAATCCAAAGACAAGCTCCAGGCTCTGAGCTAGCTGTCAGCACAGAGCCTGACGTGGGGCTTGAACCCACGAACCACAAGATCATGACCTGAGCCAAAGCTGGACGCTCAACTGAATGAGCCACCCAGGCGCCCCTCCCTTTTAATAATTTTTATTATCAGTAATTCTTAATTTCAGTGTAATAGAATTTATTAATCCTTTATTTGTGTTAGTGTTTGAAATTAAGTTTACTGTCCTGAGTCATAAATATATTTTCCTTTTTTTCTTATAAAAGCTTTAAAGTTTATCCTTCACATTTGTCTTTAATTTATCTGTGTGTAGTGTAGGTTAGAGTCCATTTTCATTTATTTCTATATGAGTAGCCATTGCCCAGGCATAGTTTCTGTCATTTATCATATGTTTCCATATATGTGTGTCTTCTGTTTCCTAACTGTTACTCTGTCCTGTTGATATATTTGCCTGTTGTGCTAATCCCACACTGGGTTAATGGTATACAGCTTTGAAATAAGTTTTCTCCTTTTCTAGGAGTGTCTTATCTATTCTCAGCCATTTGCTCTTCTGTATACATTGTAGATTCAAACTCTATTTGGATTTTGGTGGAAATTGCCTAGAAGATGGGAAGATTTAATATTTTATGATATTAAATCTTCCCAATGTGACTGTGCTGTTTACGTCTTCTTGAATGTTTTTCGGTGTCCTTTATAATTTTTCCATAAAAATATTGTTTTTTTTTTTTTGTTAGATTTAACCTATGTGCCTTGTCGCCCCAGCCTGTACTCTACAGGAATTATTTTAGTTGCTTCTACTAGCTCTTTAGGAACACATTAGAATGGAAATATTTTTAGATAAAAATATATGCACTGCTTTTAAAAAAAATTTTAATTTATTTTTGAGAGAGAGAGAGTGTGAGCAGGGGAGGGGCAGAGAAAGAGGGAGACACAGAATCTGAAGCAGGGTCCAGCTCTGCGCTGCAGCACAGAGCTTGACATGGGGCTTGAACCTGTGAAAGGTGAATTCATGACCTGAGCTGAAGTCGGCCACTTAACCAACTGAGCAACCCCGGTGCCCCTGCACTGTTTTAATTTTTTCCTTAGGATTAATATTCAGTCAGCATGATAGACCTTTTTATGGTCTTCCATTTGCATTGCAGAATATCTCTTCAGACAAGGTTATACTAATTTCTATTAAAGAGTGCCTTTTACATGTATCCTATTTTATACTGGCTGTTGCTTAATGATCACTGAAATCTCAGATTAACTGGTCTTAATTTTTACTTATTACTTATAATGGGTATTTTTCTTATGCTTATTAGTCATTTGTATTTCTCATTTTTATGGCTGTTTGATGTTCTTTCCCATTTTTCTGATGGAGTTTTCTCTTTTCTTTTTGCTTACTGGATTATAAAACTATAAAATACAGACCATAACCATTTGTTATATCATGACAATATAAATCTTAATGCATTGTTTTTCATTTTTGTTAATAGGGTTTCTAGTATGAGGAAGATTTTTGAGTAATGAAAAACCTGTCCCACCTGGCTTCACTGGTGAACTCTACCAAACATATAAGAAATTATATAATTTTTCTACATCTTTTTCAGTGGAATGCAGAAGAAAGAATACTTTCTAACCTATTCTATGAGACCAATGTTACTTTAATACCAAAACCAGACAGACAGTACAAGAAAGCTACAAATATCTCTTATGAACACAGATATAAAAATCCTCAAATCATAATCCAACATAGAAAAAATTGTACACCAGGTGGGATTTATCCCAGGTATGTAAGACAAATTTAGCACTTGAAAATTAATGTTATACATCACATCAATAGGCTAAAAAAAATCACATGCTCATATAATAGATGCAGGAAAAGCATATGAGAAAATATAACACCCATTCATGATAAAAGTTCTCAGTAAACTAGAAAGAGAAGATAACTTCTTCAACTTGATAGAGCATCTTTACCAAAAAATCTGTAACTTTACCTTATCTTTAGTGGTGACAAGCTTGAAGCTTTTCCATTTATATCAGGAGCAAAGCAAAACTGTTCCCTCTGACCAATGCTTTTCAACATTGGACTGGAAATACTAGCTAACGCAATAAGACAAGAAAAGGAAACAGGAAGTATACCATTTGGGAAGGAAGAACTAAAACTTCCTTTGCAGATGACATGATCATCTATTTAGAAAATCCAAAAGAATCAACAAAAAATCTGTAACTAATAAGTGATTATAGTGAGGTTGCAGGCTACAGGGCTAATTTTAAAAGGTCAGTCACTTTCCTATATGCCTGCAGTGAACAAGTTGAATTTGAAGTTGAAAACAATACTATTTACATTGGCACCTCCCCAAATGAAATATTTAAGTATAAAACTTACAAAATACATACAAGATCTATATGAGGAAAACTACAAAACTCTAATGAAAGAGATCAAAAGAGAACTAAAGAAATGGAGACAAATTCCATGTTCATGGATGGGAAGACAGTATTGTCAAGCTGTCAGCTTTTCCCAACTTCATCTATATAGTTTCAGTGCAATTCCAATAAAAATCCCAGGACCTATTTTGTGGATAATGACAAACTAATTCCAAAGTTTATATGGAGAGACAAATGACCCAGAAAAGCCAATACCATACTGAAGGAGAACAAAGTTGGAGGACTGACACTATCTGACGTTATTACTTACTATAAGGCTATAATAATCAAGACAGTTTGGTATTAATAGAACAGTCAAATAGATCACTGGAACAGAGTAGAGAGCCCAGAAATGGATTCCCATAATTACACTAAAACTTTGGTTTGGGAGCATAATTCATTCCAGACACATGCTTGTCAAAGCAAATTTTAAGAACCATTGGCTCAGCTGTGAACATGTGACATTTGGTGTCACGTACTACTTGTATTGCAAGACATCGCTCATTTATCAAGTTAAAATTTATTAGAAATGTCAAAATTAGAAAATTTATTAGAAGTTTATTAGAAATGTGGAACATTCACAGAAAAAATTACTCGCAATCCAAGATTTTACTGTGTGGCCGATTGATCTTTGACAGAGGAGCAAGAGTAAGACAGTGGAGCAAAGATGGCATCAGTGAATGGTGCTGACACAACTGGAAGTCCATATGCAAAAAAAAAAAAAAGAATATAGACTCAGACTTTACATCTTTTACAGAATTAACTCAAAATGGATCATAGACTTATTTGTAAAATGCAAAATTAAAAAAATACAAGAAAAAACCTACATGACCTTAAGTATGGCAATGACTTTTTAGACACAACACCAAAGGCATGGTCCATGAAAGAGCTGATAAGCTGGACTTCATTAAAATAGAAGACTTCTTGGGGCGCCTGGATGGCTTCGTTGGTTAAGCATCCAACTCTTGGTTTAATCTCAGGTCATGATCTTCTGGTTCTTGAGTTTGAGCCCCACATTGAGCTCTGTGCTGATAGCATGGATCCTGCTTGGTATTCTCTCTCTCCTTTCTCTGCCTTTCCCCTGCTCGTTCTCTCTCTCTCTCTCTCTCTCTCTCTCTCTCTCTCTCAAAATAAATAAAAATAGAAAACTTCTTCGCAAAATACAAAGTTATGAGAGTGAAGTCAAGCCACAGACTGGGAAAAAGTATTTGCAAACAACATAGCTGCTAAAGGACTGTTGTCTAAAATACACAATGAACTCTTAAAACTCAACAGTAAGAAAACACATAACCCAATTAAAAAATGATTCAAAGACCTTAACTGACACATCAACATCAACAAAGAAGGTATACAGGTGACAAGCATATGAGAAGGTGTTCTACATTATTTATCATCAGAGAAATGCAAATTAGAACAAGAACTCCACTATATACGTATTAGAACAGCGAAAATCCAGATTGCTGACACCACCAAGTGGCGCTGAGGGTGTGGAGCAACAGGAGCTTTGCTTTACTCCCGGTGGGGATCCAAGGTGGTAGTGCCGTGTTGGGAGAGTTCAGCAGCTTCTTACAATACTAAACACACTCTTACCATAAGACCTAGCAGTTGTGTTCCTCGCCATTTACCCGAAGGAGATGAAAACTATGTGCACACGAAAACCTGGACGTTGATGTCTGTAATGGCTTTATTCATAATTGCCCAAACCTGGAAGCAACCAGTGTCCCTCAGTGATGGACACTGATGGTGACGGATGAGCTGTGGTCCTTCCAGATGGTAGAGTATTATTTGGTGCTACTGTGTGAGCCATCAGTCTGTGACCACATGGAGGAGTCTTCACTGCTTCTCACGAAGTGGAAGAAGCCAATCTGGAAGGCTCCACACCCTGTGATTTCAATGACATGTATCTTCACACCACACAGTGTATGATTCCACTGTAAAAAATCAGTAACTGCTGAAGGTTGTGGGAACAGAAGGGTGAATACGTGAAGCACTGAGGATATTTAGGACAGTGACACTACTCTGTGTGATAACTACACTGGTGGACACATGTCATCATACCTTTGCCCAAACCCATAGAATGTACACCAAGAGTGAGCCCTGAAGTGAACTATGGGCTTTGGATGATTCACGTCTCAGTGTAGGTTTATCAGTTTTAGCAATGTACGGGGTGAGGGGGGGCAGGACATATAGGAGATCTCTGTGCCTCCTACTCAATTTTTCTGTGAACCTAACATTGCTCTAAAAGAATAGTTTTTTTTATTTTTATATTTTTTAATACTTATTTTTGAGAGAGAGAATGCAAGCAGGGAAGGGGCAGAGGGAGGGAGACACAGAATCTGAAGCAGGCTCCAGGCTGTGAGCTGTCAGCACAGAGCCCGATGCGGGGCTCAAACCCATGAACCGTGAGATCATGACCTGAGCCGAAGTCGGACACTCAACTGACTGAGCCACCCAGGCACCCCAAGAACGGTGTATTTTAAATCTTATCAGTTTTCTTTATAGTCTCTGCCTTTGGCATCATATTCAGAAAAGAATTTCCCATATCAAGACAATTTAAATATTTGATTAATTTTTCATAATTTTATGGTTTATTATCTACACTTAAGTAATTATTTTATCTGATACTTATTTTGGCATATAGTGAGAGAGCTAAATTAGTTTTTCCCAAATGTACTGCTACCTTTGAATAATTTATCTTTTTCCAGTTTATTCTTAACCGGCGCTAAATTTGTATGTATTTTTTGCCTGTTCTTTTAGTGTATTTTTGAGGAGTTCAGGCATGGAGCGTTGATCAGCCTTCTAGTTCACGGCACACTGTTTTCGTCAGGTGTGACCTTCAAAAGGTGTGACCTTTCGTCAGGTTTTCTCAAGGTCACTTGTTGGCTTTACTCCTGTCCCTTTTCCCCATCTGTACGCAGTCTTCCTCCCCTCGTGAGAATTTGCTGGAATGTATTCCATCCTCCCTCTGTAGTTGACAGTGGATCGTTTTGGGAATAGATCACAGGTGACGGGACCTGTGCATGCAGAGTTTGCATGGCGTCACGGTGCCGCATTGCCCATGTGCGTTCTCTCACTCAGCACCACGTTGGCAAGACCCATCTCCTGTCCTGGCAGCTCTGGGCCCAGATCTCCTGGGGACGTCCCAGGAAACCCCACACCATGGGACATGTGGCCCAGCTGCTCGGAGTGTTGCCAGCACATAGCTGTGAGCTGTCCCCTCTTTCAGAGACTGCTTCAAGTGCAGCCCCCTCGTTCAAGGCTGTGCCCCTTTTGGGGTGGCCCACATGCCTCGAGCATTTGTCACAGAGCATAAAGGCACAGCCTCTCCATCCCACTCCGGACAGCTCTGAGGGGCCGTTCCAGCGCCAGAGCCCCTTCAGCTTGGCTGAGCCATCCATCGGCCTCTGTCACAGTTCGACCTTCCCTCCACCCGCCTGCTTCCTTTCTCTCCCTTCCACACTTGACCGTGGGTGCGTTCCTCAGTAATGTGCCCGTCTCAGGTTGGCTGCCCAGGAAACCCAGTCTCTGACAGTACACATGCCAACATAGGCCTTATTGTTGCTGATGGTTGCGTGGTGATCCCACACGTTGCGTTTTCTGTCTGTTTCAGGCACACTGTTACTTCCAGGTCTCTGCCTCCACTAACAAGATTGTGATAAGCAGCCTCTTACTACGTGTTCCCGTGGACTTTTTAATTCTTGCCAGTGTGTTGTGTAAGTGATGTCTCACTGTTTCTCCTTCTCTCTTTGCCAGTGAGGTTCCACATCTGTACTAACTACTTTAATTATCCCTCTTTGAAAGGCATATTGGTACCTTTTGAACATTTTTTTCTATTGCATTTATTACTGATTTTCAGGACTTCATTGTATATTAGAGATACTGATTCTTTGTTAACTTTAGACTTTGTAAATATTACCTCTTAACGTTGCTCCTTTCTGTTAATGTCAGGTATAGATCTTTGGTAACAAATTCTTAACTTTGATGTTTTAAAAACTCAACACTGATTGTGATTTTCCAGTTTGTTTAGGATTAGATTAGATGTAGACAGCCTTGTGATTCTGTCTGTCCCTGGTTCCACTTCATTCTAAGATCTAGTCCAAGAAATAACACGTAATTATTTTATTTTGGGATGTGTTGAGTCAGGGGTACCTGTGGGTAAGCAGATGAAAATATTTCTATTAGGATATTGGAAATCTGGATTTGACTCTCAGGAGAGAGCGCAGGGCTAAAGCGGGGAGACCCCCACTTCCAGTGCATACTGTCGAATTTAGCTGGTTTTCAATGTTTTAGCTGTTCCTCTCCTGTAATGTACAATCTAGAGGAAATCAAACCATTTGCTCGTCTGTTCTTATTGACCCAAAAAATAATAACCAAAAATTTCATTGCAAAAAGAGTTTCAAGCCCCACTTCATATTTTAACTTTGGGCTTTTGAGTCACAGGCCCATGACTTCAGCCAATATAGCCTCTAACAAATTAAACCCGCTTTTTTATGCATAATAAGAGTAATAATTTCTATCTGGGTTAACTGTGAAGATGAGGGGAGGGCAACTTGTTTACTATAGTGCCTAGGACATGATAAGCATTCATCCAGTAGGAACTGTGTCAAATAGTATTCTAGGAGTATACTGTATCAAGTACACATAAGTAGTTGATATAGATACAGGTATACTATATTAAATAGTAACTATGCTATATGGATTTCAAGAGTGATTCTATGCAAAATACTTATAATACTGTAATATTAGGACGTAGGGTTTAAGGTCCATTTGTTACCAGGATTAGAGGTTATTTTCCAGAAGAAGCTACACGGCACATTTTATGTTTGATTGAAATTGTCTATGAACTTCTATATTATGATAAAACATACATAACATGAAATTTACCATTTTAACCATATTTTTACATGTGAAATTCAGTGGCGTGACCACACTCACGGTGTTGTGCACTATCACCACTATCCATTTGACAGCAGTGTTTCATCGTGCCACAGAAACTCTCGTATTTATTTATTAGAACTTCTAAAGATTGCCTATCACCTTTAGCATCTGTTCAGGCTCTTGCCCAGCAGCTGAATAGGATGCTAATGTTTGCTTATAGCGTCAGCTGCCTTTATTTGTTATCTGGTGGTTGAGGTTCTGACAGGCGACTGAGAAGCCCGGATGCCTCCTAAACAGTGGGTCTGCTGTAAGTAAGAGGGGTGGATACCTTAGTTGAGAATACCAGCCAAGGAGCAAATAGGTTGTTGAAGAAAGGTTTTTATCCGCGAAGTAGTCTGGCTGTTTCTCATTAAGGACGGGTGCTTTAATGATGTGTATATTCTCAGTAGGGACGGGTGCCTGTACTAGGGTGTGTATATTGTCGTAGGGACTGGTGTCTGTACTAGGATGTGTATACTCCACTAGGGACGGGGGCCTGTACTAGGGTGTGTATATTCTTAGTAGGGACGGTGCCTCTACTAGGATGTGTATACTCCGATGAAGAAGTCGGATATGCACCAATGGTTCTCAAGTAGATTTCTGGTTTGTAAAGCCTGAGGACACAGTAGACTCTCCTGTGCAGTTTTTAAATGATTCAGATTCTAGTTATAAAATTGTTTAATCAATGAATTATATACCTGAAAGTAACAGAACATTGTATGTTAATTATACTTCAGTTACTGAAAGATTCTTGGGCCCTGCCGCAGACCTTTTATTTAACTCATAATCTCTGGAGATAGGGCCCAGGAATTTGTATTTTTAACAAGCTCCCAAGTGAGTAATATGTAGCCACTCTGGAATTAATTTACACAGCCTTTTGGGGGAACACACCATTATAATGTGTCATGTATTTTACACACCTTATTTAAACATGCAAATATCAGTTTCTTGGTGACATAGAATTATTCAGTTACACCGAAGTTATTATTTATCATTTAAAGTTTAGGTCTATATTGTCCTAAGTTGAAAGGAATATTCTTTCAGTTATCTATTGTCACTGTCACTCTAACATCTATTAATTAGATTTTGAGTCGTATCAAAGCCGAGAAGGATTTGAAAAAAATACACGCACCGATATTTGAAGTGACTCTACACTTGAGCACTCCTGGAGAGAGTGACTCTTCAGAAACTTCCACAGAGAACTCTCAGGAGTCTGACAAGAGCTCTGAAGGATCCAGGGTGTGTGAAGATGAGGCGTCCAAAAACAAAGCCAGTTGTGTTGTAAAACAGTCGAGTGAAGAAATGCCAGTAATGAAGAAACCAGAAGTTGGTTACAGCCTTGAAGAAGTTCTTTCAGGTAAGATGAATGAGACTATTAAGAATGAAGAGAAATATCCTAATAGCTGGAACAGAGCAAATGAGAGAAAATTTTAGTAGTTTATCTATTATTGCTGACTAGTGATAATAAATATTAAGAAATAACATTATCTCAGCGATATAAATGTTAGGAAAGCTCTAAGTGAGCATAAGCTCAGACCATCAGTGGTGTGTGTAAGCGATCACACCATCACTCGTTCTGTCTCATGTGCACACCATTCTCAGTCCTGGGGCCCGATGACCCCCTTCCTGGTGGTGAACACCCCCGCGTGCTTGTTGAAAACCCAGACCCTCGGATCGCAGGGTTGGCCCTTGTTCCCCACAATCTGGGGCTGCGGTGGCTGACCTGCTGGAACACTACCTCTAGATGATCCTCCCGTATATTCTCGGGTGTCTGGGAAGCACTGCCACGTGGCAAGTGGTCACTTAGCTGGTTGAAATACCAATCAATGTTTCGTTCTCTCTCTCTCAATGGACTCTTGTAGACATAGACATCACGTCGGAGCTCGAGAGTAAATACACATATGATGAGTAAGTAGTAGACCTTTTTGATATTACACGTAATTGTAATCTGTGGTGGCCACTGCATTTTTCTGAAATATGCTTTTATTTTCTCAGATTTTCAGAATTTGCTACCTATCTCTTCATAGCTCCCAACAGATTAGATTTTTCAATAAAAATTCAAAAAATGGTGTCTGACATTGAAAAACATATAAGTAAGTATTTTAAAAGTGTAGCTAGATACACTGTGGGAATATTCTCCCGGGTTTAGGCATCTGATGTTCACAGCCAGGGATGTGGTGCACATTACCGTCTGTCAGAGGATCAGAAATGTGCACTCTTTGGGATCAAGTCATGAATTTGCAATTATTTGAGGATGTGTGACTTCTACACGTAACCATGGAGTGCCTAAAAGACAGGAATTAGGAAAATAGCATTAACGTTTGGATGTTTTCAGTAATATGCTACAGAATTTTATGAGGCTTAAATAAGCCATATCTTATTAGCATAACAAAGATACTGTTTCTCTCTGAACCCGATTTTGATCAATCCGTTTTAGTCCTGTGGATAAAGTCTGAAACTGCACGGTATCAGTAGCCTGACCAGTGAATGTATCCCTTCTCTTCAGTCTGAGTCTTAAAAGACCTTAAAACAGCAGGACCCATGGCAACTCTTGGAAGGTTCATATTTCCTCTTGTTATTAATCCGTTTGGGGAGGGATATTTTGAGATTGTCCAATATCTTTGTTTCTTCTGAAAATTTTGCCCCCTAATTTTAGCCTTCATTAGTGGATCTCGCCACCTTAACAGATCCATTTCTTTATTTATTCAGTAATTTATTTATGTAAATGTGGACTCACTGATCTGCATACACGTTTATATATGTATGTATACATACGTGCATTTGTGTACACATAAACTTGAGAAAAAAATAAAACATTTAAACCACCCCATCTTTTCAACTACCTGCATATAACAAGTACATGTTTTCATTTTCATTCTTACCTTCATAAGCATACAGGAGTGAAACTCATGTTTAAAATAGTTTATTATCAGGGCGCCTGGGTGGCTCAGTCAGTTAAGCATCTGACTCTTGATCTCAGCTCAGGTCATGACCTCGCAGATTGTGAGTTTGAGCCCCACCTGGGGCCCTACACTGACAGCTCAGAGCCTGGTTGGGATTCTCTCCCCCCCCACACTCTCTGCGCCTCCCCTGCGCACACTCTCTTTCTTTCTCAAAAATAAACAAACATTAAGAAAAAACTTTAACAAAACATTTTATTATCACCTTGCATTCTTTTGGAAGCATTTTCCTCATCGTTCCATATGCTCTCATAATTGTCACTTAGATGACCGGACAATACTCCCTTACACTAACGTGCCCTAATATGTATAACCACGCGTGCAAAATTAAATGTGTTTGTTCGTACACACAGTCATGCAGTTAACATCTGGCACACGGCTTGTGGCTTCCTTGGGATCCTTCTCAGAGTAAGTCCACGGGAGCGACGCTGATGGGCAGAAGTCTTTCTCTTACTGATTTATCATTCTTCTGGGTTAGGAAAATTAACCCTTGATCTTTAATATGAGTTTTAAGAAAAATATGACATTTGGCTTCACTTTATGGTGATCTTTTTTCCCATGCAGAACGTTGTTTTTAAAGTATAACATTTGTAGAGCCTTTTAAAAAGGCTTCAGGGCGTGGTATCATAGAGAGGCTTGCCCACTGATCACATATTATAAAAAACATTCTCTCCTTGTCTTCTGATTCTCCTATGATTTCATTTTTATGTTTAAGCTTTCGATTGCTTTAAACTTCATTTGCATATGCTGACTTGTAGTTTTTTTTCCCAGACGACTCATGATGTGTCTCTCCCAGTATCAGTCATTGAATAATCCATTCTTCACCCTCACTGACTCGAAATGCCACTTTGATCATTTATTATATCTTAGTATTTTATTTTATTCTTGGACTATGTAGAGTTGATTGTCTGTACTTCGTGTGCCAGCACTATACTGTTTTAATTATGTAACTTTCCCCCCAGGGATTTCCGAGGTTCACTGGTACTTGTGTTAGTCTGGGGAGTATAAAGAGAATATTACTGTTACTTAATCTATTGCTCAGATCATCTGGCCTTGTTTTCGAAGCCCGGTTCTTTCCACATGGGCCGTGTGCCCCTTGCTGTGAGTCCTGTAGCTTTTGTGGGCACAGGGGCTCCTGTTTTCTCGGCGGCAGCCCCGGGATGGGCTTATTGCGGGAGCGGGGCGCTCAGAGGCCCATCAGTGAAAAGACCTAGAGTATCAGTGGAAAGTAACTGTGTAGTTACTGATTTGTTATGCAGGTAAAATAATGTCCGAATTGCTACTCCATACCTATTTGAGACGCAAATGTATCAACCAGAGTACAGTGTTTGTGGACCATTCCTTTCCTGTCTGTCCCTAGAGTTTTTAGTCACAATACTGCTCTCCAAATCCCCCTCTTGGGTCCCTAGTAAGACAGCAGTCTACTTTGTCACCGTTCGTATTCCGTGTTGGGTTCTCCCAGCATTCTGCTTGGTTTTTAAAGACCTGCCACACTGCCCTGTGCGGCATGCAGTTTACGGGTTTTGACGATTGCACGTCTGCCCTCCGAGTTCTGTAGAGCACCGCTCCGTCATGCCCACGTTCCCCGGTGCTGCCCCTTGCTGGTTGACTCCTCCACGCCTCCTGTCCCTGCAACCTCAGATCTGTTTTCTATCTTTCTAGCTCTGCCTTTTCCAGAAGGTCCTACAAGTGGATAGGTAGGTAGTCTTTTGGGTCTGGCTTTTGTCACTTGGAGAGAGAGATTTCAGATTCATCTGTCTTGCCACCTGAGACAGCAGCCTCACTCCTCTTCATTGCTGAGTTGTATTCTACCATCTGGATGTACCACAGTTTCCCTCTGTACTCACGTCTGGACCGTTTCCAGTTTGGGGCAGTTATGAATAAAATTGCTATGAACATTCATATACAGATTTCTGGATGAACATAAGATTTCTTTTTTTCTTGACTTGATAACCAGGAGTGGGCTTGCTGGGTCCTGTGGTAGGTGCATGTTTCATTGTAGGAGAGTTATAAAGTGGGTCTCTCATTCTGCTTTCCTGTCAGCAATGTATAGAGTTCTAGTCACTCCGTATCCTTGTCACCACTTGGTATTGTCAGATAAAAAAAAAAAAATGTAGCCGTTCTGATAGGTCCATAGTGGTACCTCATTGTGGTTGTGCTTTGTTTCCCAAACAACTAATATTGTTCATCTTTTCATGTGCTTATATATATAGGTACATTTTTTGTGGTCAGATCTTTAGATTTTTTGCTTATTTTTATTAGAATGTTTGTTTCCTTATTGTTGAGATGTGAGAAGTCTTTATATGCATCCTGGATACACGTCTTTTCTGAGATACAAGATCTGCAAACATTTTCTCCCAGTCTGTACCTCATCTTTTCATTCTTTGTCACAGAGCGAACCTTCTGGACTCTGATAAAGTATGGCTCACCAAATTTTTTTCTATTATGGATTATGTTTTCTTACCTGCAAACTCTTTGTCTAACTCACAGTCATAAAAGATGTTTCCTGTATCTTCTCTTGGCATATTAATAAAGTTGTGCTTTATATTTAGGCATATGACTCATCTGGGGTTAATCTTTGTGCAGTGTGTGAGGTGTAGGTCAAAGTTTTGTTTGGTATTGGTTGGTTGGTTGGTTTTTGCCCGTGGACATCCAGTTTCTCAGCTAGTCTGTGCACGCCCTGGCGGTGAGGCTTTGTCTCCTGTTCGTCTCCTCGTTGTGCTGGTCTAATGCTCTCCACGTGGCATCACGTAGCACGGGCATTCCAACTATTTCTTAATGATTTTTTCTCTGCTTCTATTTAATTATGCCTCGTCCCACCACCTCCCAGTACCTGTCAGTGGTCCTCCTATTTCCATAATATTAAATCCAGACTTTTACACTGTCTTAAATTCCATTTATTGGTGTAGAATAATATCCAGGCCTCAGAATAAATTAGCCTCAGTTTCCAGTAGTGTTAGATGTCGTGGATAATTTTAAGGTGTTGCTTTCAGTGGGACTTATGAAAATATTAAGTCTTGAATTATGTATTTTAGCCACGATTATTCCTCTTTGCCAAGATCCTCGCCTGTCTGTCTTCACTGAATCGGTCTTAATTGTGAATTTACCTAATAAGACTGACAGTGGAATTGCCTCTAAGAAGACAACCACGTGGCCAGATTATCAGATCCTTTTTGAAATGGATCCTGCCTACCAAGATCAAGTGAGTTTACAAACGGCTGATCCTCAGACTAAAGGGACTTATTGAAAACTCAAGGACCCTAACATAGGGCAGTTGAAATGTCATTTCCACCTTCTCCCCCCATCTGTCCTGCTCATGCGCTTTCAGCTCATTTCTTCTCGTTTGTTTTTTCCAACTTCCCCTCCGAAAATGAGCTTTCTCTTTTATGGTTCCTGCATGATACTGACTTCTAGTCTGTTGACCTGCGTTGGCTCTACTTTCCCCTTACCATCTACCTGGGTAATGTTGTTCAGATATACAGGAGACTAATTGCCTTCCCTTGGGTCCGATGATTCCTCGTCTGTGTCTCAGGTGAGGTCACACAGTCCACAGAAGTGCCCTGTGCAGGGCTGTGCACAGAGCACCTGTACTAAAAGCAGGCTGTCAAGTGAGGGAATAAATGATTGGTGTTTCTAGTCCATGGCTCAAAATAACATGCTGACAATAAAGATAAATGGCCTGGTAAGCCTTTTCATAAACATCAAATATTTAAAAGGCCATCTTAATTTCTTAAAGTCTTACGTTTCCAACATAGTTCTTTAGTGTAGGTTCCTAACTAAATGAACTCCACATAAAGCTACGATTTTAAATATTTTAACAGAACTATTAGCCCATTAGAGCATACATTTTTTACTCTTAAAATTCTGACCTTTCGACATTTTTATTTACAGATTGCCAGTCTCCTGACCGTTATTGGTAACTCCATGGGCCTGGTTAGTGCTTACAGCTGCCAGTTTATAAAATACTGCACCATGGTACAGAGGGCCAGAGTCATGGGCATGAAGATGTCATCTGTGGAGGAATTCACTTCAACAGAGTTTAAAGCTATACTAGCTAAATTCAGAAACTACCTGAAACACATTGTTAATATGATCATCGAGAAACGCATTGGTATTTTCAGGGTTACAAGTCTTGATTACCAGTCAGAATGCCTACCATATGTTGAGAATATCATACATCTGAGCCACGACCTCCTGCAATCTGTAATTGAAAACAAGAGCACAAATCTATTAGAAGTAAGTATTTTGAAAATGCCTATTGCATGAGAATCTTTACAATTATTAGGTTATAATTTTTAAATACGTACTTTGGAAACATACATGAGGAGTGTTATCCTCAGAAATGTACATACTACGTTTGTTTGGGTCTTTGATCAGATGTCATTTCCTCAGAGAAACCTCCTCCCCATCTCTAAAATTGCACCCCGCGTTCCTTTCTCCCTTTTTTCCTGCTGGGAATCGTTGCAAATGTGAAAACGACACAATACCACTTTCGTGTTTGCAGGGCCCGTTCTGGCTGCAGCGTGAAGAGTGGATTCAGGTAGGACAAGGCAGGAGGAGACTGGTTCCTGGAATCTAGGGGAGAGGTGACGAGTGCTCAGAGTACCTTTGGAGTCTGGGGAGCAGAGGGAGTTGACATCTATTTAAGAGGGAGAACCAACAGGCTTTAGTGAGGAAGGCAGGATGCAGGAATAAGAGAACGACAGGAATTAACGATACTTTCAGCTTGTTGGTTAGGCAGCAGGGTGGGCAGTGGGGCCCAGGGGACGACAGAGCCCAGTGCTTGCTTCACGGTGCTGTCCTCAAGTAGAGATGGCACATGAGCGCATCCGGCCAGTGGGAGGGAGGCAGGGCGGGAGTGCATGTTTGAATGACCGCATCCAGGTAGTCCTAGAGGTCGTCAGGGTGAATGGGAATGCCCCAGCTACGTGCATGGTGAGGATGGAAAAGAACCCCCACCAGAAGCCTCCAGAACACCGATATCTAGGAGGTTGTTAGAGGCACAGGAGCCTGCAGGGTAACCAGGGGGATGGGGAAGCAAGGGCGTATCTACGGGAGGAGGGATGTTTAGCAGTTGTTAAAAACCGCCAAGTTTGAGAGGATTACAGGTGTCCATTAGACGAAAGGTACTGAGTGCTGTGCACGGTGGGCTCAATGGCCTCTGCCCAACCACAGCTACCCTGAGACATGCAGAAAGGTACTGTCTACTTCACTTAGGACTCTGACTTAGGAATTCCCCAGCAAGGATCCGAAAGCCGAAAAAAGGCTATTCAATGACGGGTTTCTTTGTCTCGTGCGAAAAGAAGTGTGAGTGCTGGTCACCCAGGCTGGTCCGAAGGCCGCACATGGCCCAGACCCGGCGTCTTCACCCTCCTGCTCGGCTCCCGTGCCAAGGGCTGCTTTACTCACACATGGCTCACACTCTAGTAAAAAATAGGGGAGGCGGAAGCAGCAGCGCAGTGCATGCGACCTCACTCCTCGGTGCCACAGCTGGTCCCCGTGCCCCTCCTGGGCCTTCAGCTCTGCACAGGCTCCTCTTCTCAGCAGCGGAGGGGGGCAGGCCAGACAGGGGACAGCCTGGGTGTCCAGTCCGCCAACTCACAGCATCTGCGCAGTTGGCGCCTGCCCGTTCACGCCCTTCCTCCCATATGTCGAGTTTTAGGGGGCACAGTAAATACTCCCACTCTTACCTGGCCGGGTGCTGGACCAATGGAGAAGTTAAGACGAGATAAGGCAAAAAGAGATTGAAATGTTTCCTTCATTACTCCTAAAGTGGGCCTTGGAGAAGATGGCTTATAGTTGTTTAAAATTGAGCCTCCCCAAACTGAAGCTCAGAATCAGGGAGAGACTTAGCCCACCCAGCACCAGCGCGCCCCTGGCCTGGTCCAGCAGTGAGCAGAAACGAGCGCACAGCCTTTGTGGGACAGGTCGGCTTGAGGGGAAGTGTCTGGGCTGAGCCTGTCGCTCCCTGCTTCCACATGCCCCAGTCACAGGACTCACCTCCGCTTCCCCAGGACGTGGGTGCAGGGCGGTGGGACACCAGGGGGCTAAGCGAGGGGGCTCCCTCCTCGCGGAGACATGGGAAGTAGGGGTGAGTGTCGACCCCCTGCTGCGTACGGCTCTCCCTATCAAGTGCGACATGGCGCTTAGTGTTCTGGTGATCCGTAAATGAAGACCAGGGTGCAGCCCCCCACCCCTGCCCCGTGTAAGATGGTGAAGGGACGGGGTGGCTATAATTAAAACTTTCCTCCTATAAAAGCAGAAAATGAAGAAATAGCTATCTTGCATGGTCCGAGCTAATGTCCAGTCTTACTGGACAGAACAAGGATTTGCTTCTTTGACTGTAGAGTGACTCCTGTGGCCGGTCAGTCCGGCAACCTCTCGCTCTTAGCTTCCGGGAGACCTCCCTGTCTTGTCCCCTGCGGCCCCTGGTTATCCTGCAGGGTGACTCTCTGGGTTTACCATTCTGCATGACCTCATCCATCCAAGCCGGGCCTTGGAGGGTGTGCTTGCCAGACACCGAGCAAGTATGGCAAGGGCATGAGTTCAGACACCTGGGTGTGCCTGAGGGACTGTCACTGACGACTATTAGGCTTGGACTTTCTTCTTTAAATAATTTTTTCCTATTTGCTTCTGGTTAATGCCACACAAGTCTAGGTATGATTTTTAAGCCTGCGAACTCTTTATATTTAGCTGCCGTCTGCTTTACACTTCCCCACCTCCCCTGAAAGTATGGTTATGGGTGTGACATCGTTTGGAACATGGAGTTGAGAGAGGGGGAAGTTACACCCTTCATAGTCCGCTGGTGCACTTTCTGCCAGTCCTGTTGTCCCACCTTCTTCGGTGAGGGTCTTAGTTAAGGAAGGGCTCTAGTCGTCATCCTAATTGAGAGCTCAGAAACAGCTAGCTGTCTCAACTTCTACAGCCTTTGACTTAAAGAATCGTCAAGTCCACTCTGCAGAAGGCAGAGAATTTTCTTACCAGAGCTGTGGTTCCCTCCATCTCTGCCTGGCTTAGCATAGCAAGAGTTTATCTCCTAGGATTTCACTGAAAGTAATAAAAAGAGACAGCATATGATACAGATTTTTCCTACTATTTACCCAATGCCACAGCTTTGCTCTTCACATTAGCTCAGTCCCAAGAAACAGCTGGCACCAGTGTGACCAATATTGTGCCCCTGCCTAACGCATCTTCCCAAAAGAAGATGGGCCCTAGATTCTAAGTGTTCTGAACATCATAGTCCTCAGGGACTAAAATTAAAAAGACTGACAATAGCAAGGAACTCACTCCTGCTGTGTGCATTTTGGATGAGTCTCAAAACTGTGTGGACCGAAAGAAGCCAGACACAGAGGAGTACCTGCCGGCTGGCTCCGTATGTGTGTAACGCGACACGCGAGTTTGCCCGTAACCACAGCAAGCAGAGGCGGCTTTCCGAGGCCAGGGGCAGTAGGACATTGGAGTGGGGCACAAGGGATCTCAGGGCCGTGGAAGTTTCCATGTTTTTATTACGGAGGTGACTACACAGGTGCGTAACTGGGCTAAAACTCATCCTAATGTTCAGTTAGCATCTTTGATACGTAAATTTTGCTTCACCTGATTTTTTTAAAAAAAAAAATCTTGGCCTTTCCATTTACTATTTGGTACCTTGGCTAATAAATATCCTTATTCTTGCTGTACCTCAGTTTCTTTATCCGTAAGTTGGGGATAATATTAGCAACTCACCTAGAGAGGTTGTAAGAGTGAAATCAGGTACTGATTATAAAGCAGATCTCTGCGGTTGGAAGAATCAGGGTTTCTTGTTCCAGAAAACTTTCTCAGTTTTAGTTGTTTTAGGAAACTGTTCTGAAAGTTCTCTCTATTCATCCTCTCTCTGGCTCCTGCATGCTTCCTGGTGTTGGCTTATTATTTATTCCTGAGGCTTTGGGTATCTTCCCTTGGTGTGGTTAAGGAAATTCCCCTATTGTGATGAGAGTTGCTAATTTGATAAGAGTATTTTTTATCAGAAACGAATTTTGGCAAATGCTCCTTCTACATCTATTGAAATAAGCATGCAGATTTATTTCTTTAATCTTTTAATGTGGTTGTTACATTAATTGACGTTCATAGGCACTCTTGCCTCCAGACTGTTTTAGCGTGCCAGCATGCATGTGCACATACGTGGGCATTTTTTTCTTTTTTTGTAATGTTTATTTATTTTTGAAGGAGAGAGAGAGTGCAAGCAGGGGAGGGGCAAAGAGAGAGGGAGACACAGAATCTGAAGCAGGCTCCAGGCTCTGTCAGCACAGAGCTCGACACGGGACTCGAACTCACAAACCGTGAAATCATGACCTGAGCCGAAGTTGGACACTTAACCGACTAAGCCACCCAGGCGTCCCTACGGACATTATTTTTAAGACTTTTGCATTTATTCCCATAAGTGAAATTTGTGACTTTCTTTTACCGTCCTTATCTGTCTTTGATATCAGTGTCCTACTAGTGACATAAAGGAAGTTTGGGTATATTTCACCTTTTTCTGCCCTCTCTTGCACAAAATTCGAATTACCTGTTTTCTTTTTGATACAAATCTGCATTTTATTTTATTTTATTTTAACTCTTGTTTTTGAGAGACAGAGACAGAGCGTGAATGGGGGAGGAGCAGAGAGAGAGGGAGACACAGAATCCGAAGCAGGCTCCAGGCTCTGAGCAGTCAGCACAGAGCCTGACGCGGGGCTCGAACCCACAAACCGCGAGATCACGACCTGAGCTGAAGTCGGACACCTAACCGACTGAGCCAGCCAGGTGCCCCAACAAATCTGCATTTTAAAATGTTTCTTTTTTCTGGCATTTAAATGGGATTTGTGGTTGCAGTCAAGATAGCTGTGTTTAGTTGGTCTTCTGTTTTGATCTATTTCAGTCAAATGTGGAAGGCATCATTGTAAGCTTGTTACTATACTGTTATATTTTATCCTCAAAACTATAGATGAGGACACCAAGTTCATTAAGGGAAAATTACTTGCTTAGGGTCACATGGTTAGGAAATCCTGGAGCTGGGATTCAAACACAAGCCTCTCTGATTGTAAAGACTGTTCATTTAAACTGCTGGTGGGTTAACAGTGCTTATCCCCGAGTGATGGCATAAGAAGGATTTTCTATTTTAAAAGCTTCTTTGTATTGCATTTTTGTATAAGCATCTATTTTATAATTGAAGAAAATAAAGTGCTTGAAAAATTAGAGACATACAGGCAATTAATTCAAGGCTGTGAAACAGAAAAATTGAAATGACATGGATTCAAAAATCATGCATGAGTACTCATCAAAAGCCCTGGAAACATGAGAAAAAAATACGATAAAATTGTAATTTGAGTATAGAAATGCAATTATTTTGAAATTTTCATGGAATGACTCATACAATTAGGAAACCTGTTGCCATTCTGCATATAATTATAATGAATACTTCTAATGGATAAAAGTGGCATTTGGAATCACACTTGGGTGTCTTGTAGCTCTGTAACTCGCTACATTTTTGACTGTAGAAGACTAATGAATCCTTCTGAGACTCATTTCCTCCTGCCTGAATGGGGTAAGATAACACCTAATGAACAAACACCCTATCAGAACAAGGCAGGACCACGCACATGCTCAAAACACGGTAGCAGGGACGCCTGGGTGGTTCCGTCGGTTAGGCGTCCGACTTCGGCTCAGGTCATGATCTCATGGTTTGCGAGTCCAAGCCCCACGTCGGGCTCTGTGCTGACAGCTCGGAGCCTGGAGCCTGCTTTGGATTCTGTGTCTCCCTCTCTCTCTGCCCCTCCCCCGCTTTTGCTCTGCCTCTTTCTCTCTCAAAAATAAATAAACGTTAAAAAATTAAAAAGAAAACACGGTAGCAATTATCCATCACCCACATGGTAATGGCCTTGCCATTGCTATTGTGTTTATTTCCAAAAACAAAATTATTCATAATATCACTTCCTTTCTCTTTAATATTTTTTTAACATTTATTTATTATTGAGAAACAGAGACAGAGCATGAGCATGGGAGGGTCAGAGAGAGGGGGAGACACAGAACACAAAGCAGGCTCCAGGCTCTGACCTGTCAGCACGGAGCCCAATGAAGGGCTCGAACCCACGAACTGTGAGATCGTGACCTGAGCCAAAGTCGGACGCTCGACCGACTGAGCCCCCCAGGCGCCCCCATAATATCACTTCCTTTCTATCCTAGCACTCATTTTAAATGCACGTACATTCACATTCCCTCTATTAACAATAGAAAGGAATTGAGCATGTTCTGCTCCGGTATTTAAACACTATCTAGAATAACTTGTGGGTGACGTCTTCATTTTTTCATGAAAGAAGAATTCTGTAAGGTAGTGACAGGTATGCTGAAAGAGTAATTGGCCTTCTAAAATAGTGAGCGGTCCTCCTGTAATTATGATCAATATGTTATAATGGTCCAGGTTGTGGATACCTCACTGAGGAAGATGGAGTGCGATCCCACTGAAATGGAAGAATTTGTGGAGCATTTTATTTTTTTGGAGGGGATCTCCTCAAAGTTGTCTGTGTTGGAGAAAGAATACTCCACGATCGTGCAGCTGCATTCCGTCGTAAGTTATCACCAGGTCCACATTTCAGGAGAGCAAATGGCCATATACAAAATTCTTCTTATGAAGTTTGGTCAACTGAAAACCTCCATGAAGCTACGGGACATGAATAAAGCCACCACTATTGCTAAATTCAGAGACAGTCTGGAAGCGCGCATCACTGGGCTGCGAGTCGATGTCAGTAACTTGAAGGCCAAGGTCAGTGTGTGTTTTTCATCAAAAGTCAGGTGGCTCTTGGCGTCCCGGAGGCCTAAGTGTGTCGGCACTCACTCTCTGCGGAATCTTAGGTGAATAATTTAATCCAGGTATTCTTAACCTAGACTCCACAGACCGAAGGCTGGTGGTTTGTGAACCACAGTGGAAAGAGAAGGTACATGTCTGTTTTCATGATCCCGTAACTGATTTAGGGTTTTCCTCAGTTATGGACACACACAGACAACAAAGTGGTGACTCTGTTCATAGGAGTCAGCGTTCTCCCACCGGAGGCCCCCGGCCCCGAGGGCTACACCCGTGATGTCTGTCTGGGTCTCATTCCAGGCCAGCGGTAATGAGTGCTACAACTTGAGGCACTTAGGAGGAGCCAAGTGCACAATAAACGCGAACTCTGAGCATCAGTGACGGTGTGGGCCGGGTGCTTTAGCCCTGTACCAGCCTGCCAACAACAGTGAGACTTAAGGAGGTCCAGTAACCTGCTGACGGTCACACGGCACGTCAGAGCCCGGGCTCTGGGGGCCGCGCTTGTGTGTGCCCCTCTGCCCCCAGTGCCTCCCTCAGGTGGTTAGTCCTGTACTGACTGTGCCTTGGCCGCAGTGTTATTCATTGCAGTTATGGTCAGTTCCTCCACCGACCCATGGTCTGTACCGTTCCACACAAAACACAAGGCGGGTGAAACACATTCATCATGAAAGCACTTGGTGCACACATCCCGCCTGCAGTCTCTCAGGTATGACTGAGGGGTGCCTGGGGGCTCAGTCATTGAGGCGACCTGACTCGATTTCGGCTGAAGTCATGATCTCAAGGGCTCGAGCCCCACATCAGGCTCTGTGCTGACAGTGTGGAGCCTGTTTGGGATTCTCTCCCTCTCCGCTCTTCCCACTGCACGCTTAAGTTTAAATAAATTAAATAGTACTAGGAAGTTACAGGCCCTTACACAAGTGTCTGGTTTACACGATTCACATCTGTTAAAGCATACAAGGCTGGACACCGACGGAGCCCGGCGTCTGTGTTGCAGGGGGTCTGCACGGGTGAGTGGTGAGTGGGAGGTCCGCACAGGTGAGCGGTGAAGTCTTTATTTCTTTAAGCATCTTTAAGCAAAGGAGAAACTCCAGTGGTCAAGCTTTATTTACTTTCAACTCCATGGAAACAGACATTTTAATTTAATTTTTTTATGTTTATTTTTGAGACAGAGAGAGAGCACGAGAGGGGGAGGGGCAGAGAGAGGGAGACACAGAATCTGAAGCAGGCTCCAGGCTCCGAGCTGTCAGCACAGAGCCCGACGCAGGGCTTGAATTCAGGAATGGCAAGATTATGACCTGAACTTAAGTCGGACTCTGAACCAACTGAGCCATCCAGGAGCCCTAAAAAAATAAAATCTTAAAAAAAAAAATAGTACAAAGTTAAACAGAATCAGAAAAAAGGAAATGACCTCTGGAGTCAGCCGTACCCTGAAACTGCCACTTATCATTTGATGACGGGACAATTATTGATAACTTTAGAACTTCCCTGAAAAATTATGAAAAATATTAACTACCTCTCAGGATTGTTGTATGGATTTAGTAAGTAAGGTAACGTGTTACTTAAACTAGCACAGTGCCGGAGAGAGAGAAGGAACAGGACACGTTATCGTTGTGATGGTAATAATAAATAAGAGCCCTCCTAATAAACACAATGATAAATTAAGGACAGTCCTTGCAGATGATTGTTTATTAAAACTTAGGTCACGTGCTAACCTGCTGTCAGTAAAATACATCGGTGTCCTGAACGTTCCGATCTCTTAGAATGTCTCCCTGGTGTGTTTCAGATCAGAACTCCCATTCTGCTGTATGCTGGGACGTGCCCGACCACCGCCGTGGAGATGATGAGGATGTTCGTGGAGGAGGCGGCGGGTCTGGCGCACAAAGTGAGCACCTACGCCAGCTTCCAGCACTTCTTCAACAACGCCGAGTCTCACATGCACTCCCTGAACATGGAGGACATCACGCAGATCGTGCGTGCGGAGATCGCGGACATCGAGTGCGACCTGACCTTGCGGAAGACACTGTGGGACACGCAGAAGGAATGGGGAGAGCTCTTTGAGGAGTGGAGGAACAGACCTCTCCACGAGGTCGATATAGAATCCATTCAGAGATACATTTCAAAATGGATGCATGTAATCTCCATGCTAGAGAAAGGTAAAAGCATCTTTTTCAAGCTTTTCTAGAATTGCGCACACCGAGCGGCCTCTGGGTCAGGAGGACCATTGTCCTTGACCTTAACCTCTTTGCTTGTTCCCAAGGCCTGGCTGTTAGTAGCTGGAGAGGCTGCACAGGAGCGTAGGGGCAGGAATCCCAAGGCCTGGCTGTTAGTGGCCGGAGCGCAGGCACTTGGCCACGACTGCTGCCTTGATGACAGAGGCCCACCTGTGTGCGGGGCGGTTATCTAGGTGCTCCCTGTTTGCCCACAGCTCCCCTTGGCCAGCAGGAGAAATAGCTGAAGTCACTTTGAGAGGAGTCCCTTCTGCGAACCCTCACATCTGAAATCCCACCAACACAGAGATGTTCCTGTCGGAGCGATGCTGTGAGGCGCATCCTCTCCGCTGGGCGAGCGTCTCACCCCCTGGCAAGAGCACTTGCGCTTCCGAAGTGCCTCCCCGACCCTCAGCTGCACTGCGAACTAAGAATACCATATTTGGCTAGGTTTTGAAGTCTACAAGAAATAGAACAACATCACGAAACATTTAGAAAAGAAAGCTGGGGACAGTTTGCACCGTGTCACTGCTATGACGTGACACTCGTTCCATGACTCTTCCCCCAGCTTTGTGCTGTCCCTGCCCCGGCGGAAGGCTTGTAACATAGCACACAGACGGTGCTTCTCTTACTCATAGTTTCCCAGAAAGACCTTGCTCGTTTCCAAAATGTAGACTCAGAGAAACCAGGTTACTGTCTTCTCCTTTCATTTCATTAGGTCTCGAGCAACATTTTATTATTCAGCGTGGCTCTATGAAAGGAGCCCCAGCTGGACAGACCGGGTGTTCGAGCAGATAGTGTGGTTCTCAGTTTCTCTGAGTCCCTGTCTTTGGCTATGTCTCTGCGTCCTTTTTCTTCTACGAGTTGAGTAAAAAGGTTACGAGACTTGAACCTTGAGCTGCAGAGGTTTGAGTCCTGTCCGTCAAGGCGTGCCAGTGCCCGAGGACAGACCGGTCCTGGTCTGTGGCAGAATTTTTACCTACGTTCCTACATTGCAGCGTTAGATATGTTCTTTATGAAATGATACTGACAGACCGCCCCCCCCCCTTGATGTTCCCCTTTACTGAGCAGAATGTAAAAGCCCAAAACCTGTAACAGTCTTTTGAAATGTATACTCCCGTACCGGTCTGCATATCTAGTCACTAAAAATCTGGGAAACTCCGTGGTAGCTGGCTAGCCCTGGTGTCAGATTTGCCAAGAACACTTGGTTTTGCTGGTCTCAGGTTTTAATCATCAGTTCTGATAACTGTTGCTCTTTGTTTTAATCCACAGCTGATTCCTCTGGGAGGATGATGTTCATAAAAGTCATTATTTTAATATAGACCGATAACTGCGAAACTAGAATTACATTAAATAGTAGACCTGTTTTCTGGTTTAAAAAATAGGATCCATTGTTATTTGTAGGTTTACCTAAAAACGACCTGGTGACCCATCTTAAGCAATCAGTGACAGAATTTAAACAAGTGCTGCCTACCATCACAGCTCTGGGAAACCCCTGTCTCAAGCCAAGGCACTGGGAGGCTGTCCAGGAGATTATTGGAATGTCAGCGTCTCTTGATAAGAACTCTACTGTAGAGAATCTTCTAGCAGTCAAGGTAAACAAATTGAGAGCAAAAATAGGTTGAAATACCAGAGGGATGAATTTTAAGCAAGTAAATCTACAAGGAATAGGAATGAGAAAAGGGAGATGTTGGCCAACCATCCGCGAAAACGGGGGCAGGCTAGCAGGGGACGGGTGGTCGGAAATTACGCGTAGCTGCGGATACGGGAATGCCATTCCGCTGTGCGGCCCTCCCAGTGATGCAAGAGCGGTGGTGGTGGTTTTCCTGGGTGACGGATGGAATTATGTTTTGTTTTTTAGCGGGGCTACTTCTCACAGAGAGTATGCCTTCTAGAAGCAGAAACATCAAGCTGCTGTGTTCCGTTTTATGTAAAATGAAGATACAGTAAGAGCACGTTGGGATGATTCTGTCAGTAATTTGATATGATCCTTAAAATACACAGGGAGGAACTATTTGATCTACCATCTAGGTTTTGTTATAAAAGTAGATTCATGACCTTTGTGGTTACAGCTTTTTCTATTTTCATAACTAGCTTACAATAAGCTTCATTTATATTTCAGGCTTCGTGATTAACAGTGTCTTATGTAATTTAAAATAGTGTTTTATAATTTTCTACTACATGATCTATTATAATGAGGAAATGGGAAGTTTTAAGGAATTTAAAAATAAGAACGTTTTAATTTTCTTACATTTATTCATTTTTGAGAGACAGAGTGTGAGCAGGGGAAGGACAGAGAGAGAGGGAGACACAGAATCTGAAGCAGGTTCCAGGCCCTGAGCTGTCAGCACAGAGCCTGATGTGGGGCTCAAACCCACAAACCATGAGATCATGACATGAGCCAAAGTCAGACATTTAACCAACTGAGCCACTCAGGTGCCCCTAAAAAGAAGAATTTTAAAAGACACCTTTCGTCGATCTTTAAAATTAGATTACTGTATATGTCCAGCCCTGACGGTGGTTTTCCTCCTGAATTCACATACCCACTTCCCTATTTAGTATCTGCACTTCTGTGTCTCAGAGACCGCACAGTTAGAGCTCCTCATCTCCTAGACTCCCCTTCCCTCCCCCTCCCTGTCTCCCAGACGCCCCTCCCCTCCCCAGCTCAGCCAATGGCACCTCCATTGTTTTGCAGTTGCTTAGGCTAAAAATGATGAACTCATCTTTCAGTCCTCTTTTGCTCCCTCCATCCTCATCCCATCTAAATCTCATCCTGTCCTGGAGCCTCCCAGGCCTCCTAACTGATCCGTGTGCCAGCAGTGAATTCAGCACAACATCTAGATAATTTCAGAGCATAGATGTCAACGTCCCCTAGGCTTCTCCAAAACAGCATTCCGGGAACGTAGCACAATTGCAATGACATTTTCCTTTTCAAAGTCCTTGGCTGTTGGAGTCATCCCTGGGCGAGTCACGGAAAGGGTGACATTTTGCAGACAGTCTAGCAGCAGGCACCAAAAGCAAGGGCAAGACGGGCCTTGAGGGGATCAGCTGGCGGCCCTGTGGCTCCAGAGCTGGAAAGGGTTCCAGCGAGCTATCCATGTATTTCTCACATGAGGAGATAGTTTAAGAACGGATTCTCATGCAGTTTGTGGAGGATCCGAAGTAAGATAATGCAACATCAAAACAAAAATGAACAAGGTCTTCAGCCTCTGAAATACTGTCGGCAGGAGTCGGAAGAACCCTTTCTTCCAAGGTTAATTGTTGCCGTGGTCAGAGGGGAGAGCAGGCCACCAGCTGCTAATTTTACCTGAACTCGAAGAGTCCCTGGAAGATTTTGACCATCCTGCTTCTATTCAACAACTTACCTAGTATGACATGAGTGCCTACAAAGACAGAATTGGGCCCAGAGACCCAGCCTCCATTTACTAGAGCATGCGTAGTGCCTGCGTGACCCAGAGACGGCAGTCACACTGCAAGACTGCCCAGGACAGTCCATGACAGGAGCCCGCTGGTGGTCCTGCCAGATGAATCTGTTACGTTATATGACAGCAGTTCCTGTCCAATGTGTTACGTAGGCTCTGAGAAGCCTCTGACATTTACATGTCACAAAGTAAATGCAGAGGAAGAGATCAATCGTTTGCATAAAACGAATACAATCACTTCATGATTGATGTTTTTTACTTTGGAAACCGTGCACTTTATCACAGAGACAGATAATCAGTGATAGGCCTTAAGACTCATCTGAAACCTCCTAGGTATTACCAAGTTACTTGGGAGATCCGACCATTGGTCAGTCAGCTCCCAAACTTGGACCATAAGGAGTTGAAAGGGCTAAGCACGCTTGGTTGAAATTTTGCTTTACACACTACTGGTGTCTGGAGTTGGTTATTAGCAATTTCAGAATGTCTGCGTGAGGCACAAGCTTCTTTGTTCAGCACAGAAGCTTGATGGTCCTGTGGTTCCCTCTCTGCCTTTGGCTGAATAGTCTGTGTCCAAAGGCAGGCATCCTTCTCAAAGTGTCCGTTTCAGCCGTAAGCAGTCAGCTGATTTAGCACCGTGACGCCCATCTCTGGCAGGCAATGAACCCTGGTCGTGTTTTACCAAAACACGGGATCAGGCATCACTCTTCAGCCCCATGGAGATGACATGTGGGACCAGCAGTAGGTCCTTCTTTGAGGGATACGAGCAATCTGTCCGTGAGTTAATTCTCAGATGGGGGAATGCAAAACTTTCCCAGTGTCTCTGTGGCAGTGATGCTGACATCTTGTATCAGGATCTTGTCTCTGGGAAAAGAAGGCCTATATGCATTCTCCATCCACTAATGAGAGTTCAGGCCACTTACCCTCATGGAGATAAGGCAAGGAAAGGGAAGCGAGGGAAAAACTGGGTCTTCCCAGATTACGTTCTCTCAGATCATTGTTTCCCAAGAATTACTGTTGGAAGTAAGAGTGTGTCACGAAGGGAGGAAGCCGTCAGTGCTAGTGCAGAGAAGAGAATGCTGAAGGGGGCAGCCATCTGCACAGGGACCCAAGGTGCTGTCCACTGATCTTCACGCAGACTGCAACTAGAGGAAGTGCATGGAGTGACTAGAAACTTCACCAAGCGCACAGAGAGTGGGAGATGTGAAATGGTTAGGAAGGGCCCTATTGTGAGAGTCAGGCCGGGAGGGGCACGCTCACAGCACTCCTACATTGTAAGCACATCAGGAACTCTTCGTCCGCTGAATGTTAAAGAATAATGTTTCATTTCAGATGTTTCAGTACGAAAACGAAATAAACGAACTGTCAACCTCCGCCACTAAGGAGGCTGCTCTTGAGAAAACGCTGTTTAAGATTATTGATCTGTGGAACACGACTCCGCTACGCTTGGTCGTCCATCAGTCCAAGACGTACTCTGTCCTGATCCTTTCGTCCACAGACGACGTACTCGCTCAGCTAGAAGAGTCTCAGATCACACTGGCAACAGTTAAAGGGTCTTCCTTTCTCGGGCCCTTTACGGTAAATATTCTGGCAAAAGGAAAATACTGTAATTGTTTATAGTTTTATTTGTTGCTTTATATTTTTGTGTTTCACAACCTTTGAATTGTATAAATCATTTATATACCCATATAGAAATGAGATGGAGTATTTAGTAGTTTGAATGCTAAAAACAACTTTTTTGGGAAACATTAACTGTTGATGAAGAATTGTCATAAAGTTCAGTTTGGCCAAATAAAATAAATTTAGATCATATAAAAACATGACCGCATATGCCGTGGCTTACCGATGGTGCCACTGCTACTAGAAACATCTGTGGTTCTGGCTGGGCCCACGCCAGACCCACTGCCCACAGACCCTGCTTGCCGACACGAGACTCTTCCTTTCCATTTCCTGTGCGGTTGCTCTTAGCGGTGAGTCCTGTGTGTCCACACCTGTGTGTCCCAGCAGTTTGCTAGAACACATCATGATTAGAAATTGAAAGATAGGGTCAGCTCGTATTCAGTGGTCCCTGATAGTCCCTCTCTGTGCAGCCCCACATCCGCTAACATGGCCAAGAATCACTTAAAAACTTAAGGAAACTCAACAAGACATGTAATAATATAGAGATACTTAATAGTAAAGTTACCATAATTGATTATAGGTAGTGTGTGAGTGAGAAATATGTGCCCAACAAATGGAATTCCCATTATTTACAAACACCCTAGCATTTGGGGAAGGTGTCCGTCAACTGAACCTTAGAGGAAAAAGGGATAAACCAAATAGACCATATTCTCCAACCACAGACATTCAAATAAAAAAATGAACAGCAGAGAAACACCAAAAAATAGACAACAGCAACTGTGTTACAAAACCCAGAAATTTAAAAGTATCCATAAGAATGTACAAGAAATGTACTAATTTTTTTTTAAGTTAGAAATAAGCAGAAAGAGAATTCTAAATCAGACCTTGTCACAGTTGCCCGATGTGACGCCCGGTGCCTTCAATAAAGTAAAGTGAATGTAGTACATGATGCCTGGGGGGTACTCAAGCTAAACAACAACTGAGCACGTGCGCGCACACGCCAACTTCCGCTTCCAGGGGAGGAACTGGGTACACCTTCCCCCCGAAGCACCCGCAGCAGAGCGGAAGGAAAGGGATGGACTGTGGTTTCCGGGACTTCCTACATCAGGCATAGAACGACGAGATTCTGCCGAGAGGGGGGAACAAACGAGAAGAGCCGGGTTGCCGCAGCCTGAGTTTGCAGGCCTCACTGGGGGTGAGCGGAGTGACCAGAGCCTGGCGACGCCCTGGTGGGGGCAGGTGCTGCCGGAAGTCGGGCCGGAGCCTGCGGGCACGGAGGGCACAGCTCCAGGGCCTGGGGCCACACTGAGTGCTGGCACGTGCACTCCAGAAACTCCTTGGAAGCCGGGAAGTGAGCACGTGCGAGGGGCAGGGAGCCAGTCCCGCTGGGCTGGGCGCAGCACCCGTATACGCCAGCCGCCTTAGATGAGCGTTGATGGAGTGCTTGAAGGACGGCAATCAGCCTTAGACTAAACGCTGCTCCCACAGATCTTCCAAGCAAAACCGGTAATGATGGAATCGTTTCTAAGTAATTTAACAGCACTCAGAACAAAGCTCAAGACTATTTATAGGAAAACAAAAATATGCAGGCCCCCATATGATAAAATCACTGTGTCTGCATTATCAGGCATTTAAAAAAGTAAGAAAATAGAATTCATGGTGAAAAAAATGTACCGATGGAAACTGATCCTGAACTGATGCAGAAGTCCGAATTAGAGACAAGGATGGTGAGACAAGTAGATTAAATAGACCGCATACAAACGTGAAGACCAAAGTCAAACCTCTACAGATGAGAACTGTAGTATCTGAGGTGAAGTACGCACGGGAGGGGATTGACAGCAGATCGGACCATTACAGGAAGAAAGATGAGTGACCTTAAACAATTTTCAAAAAGAAGAACAAAGTTGGAAGATCGACACTACCTGATTTAAGACTTCTTGTAAAGCTGTGTAACCAAAACAGGTCTTTGTATTTGTTTAAAGACAGACAAACGGAACAGAATAGGGATTACAGGGCACCTGGGGGGCTCAGTGGGTTGAGCCTCGGACTCTTGATTTCCGCTCAGTTCATGATTTCACAGTTGGTGAGTTCGAGCCCCGTGTCAGGCTATGTGCACTATCAGTGCAGAGCCTGCTTGGGATTCTCTCCCTCCCTTCCTCTCTCTGCCCATACCCTGCTTGTGCTCTCTGTCAAATAAAACTAAAAAAAAAAAAAAAAAAAGAGTAGAGATTAAGTGTAAAGACAGTTCCAGAAAGAAGTCTTTTTAGAAATGGTGCTGACAAATTGGACAGTCGTATGCAGAACAAATTTTTAAAATCCCTTCAAGCCATATTTTGTAGCACATGTAAACTTTAACTCAGAAGTGGATCATAGACCTAAAACATCGGAGGACATTTCTGCAACATTGAGAGGAGAATATCAGAGAAAAATTTTGTGACCTTGGGCTAGGCACTTTTCTTCAGTATGGCACCCAAAGACTGATCAGTAGAAGAAAAAGTCTTATCAACTGAATTTCATCAAAATTAAAAATTTGTGCTCCTCCAAAGACACTGTTAAGGCAAATATAAGCCAAGACTGGAATGAAATATTTGCAAAGCATATGTTTGGTAAAGGACTTCTTTCAAGAATATATAAAGAACTCTCAAAAACCAGTAAAGAAATGGGCAAAAGATTTAAGTGGCTACTTCACCAAAGAAAGTATTTGGAGGGAACATAAACATGTGAAAAGATGTTAACTTCATCTTTCCCCCTAACGAGGGAAAAGTTAGAACCCCAATGAGGTACCACCACACATCTTATGGAATGACTGCAATGAAAAAGACGGATCATCCCAGGTGTTGGTGGGAATCTCATACACTGCTCTGTAACAGGTAAAATGTTATAATCACTTAAAAGGTTTCTTTAAAAGTTAAAAAGTAGACCCACCACCTGATGCAGCCTTTCCACTCGTAGGTATTAACCCAAAAGGAAGGCAGGCTTATGTCCCTACAAAGACTTACACCTGAATATTCACAGCAGCTTTATTTGTGTTCGTGAGAAACAGGAAGCAACCTGGGTGGGCGCCTGGTGGAGGACACACACGTCGTTGTGTATCTGTACCATGGAACACTATGCAGCAGGAACAAATGCGGTTCTGATCTATGCAACAACCTGAGTGAATCTCAGGATGATTCTGCTGAAAGAAGTCAGACCAGAAAGAACACCTGTCGTATGGTTTCATTTATATAAAATTCTAGAAAATGCAAACGAGGCTGTAGTTTCAGAAGGTCGATCAGTGCTCGTTGAAGGATGGGAATAGGCAGGTGTAGGGGAAGGAATTGCAACAGGGCACGGGAAACCTTTCCGAGGTGATGGATGCGTTTGTCATCTTGAGGTGACTGCTTCACGGTTGTAAACCTATGTCAAAGAATGAAATTGTGCGATTTAAAAATCCATTTACTGAAGTCAGTTATACCTTAATAAGGGTGTTGAAATATAAAACGGATTTAAAAGAAAATATGGACGTACACAGCAGAAGGGAGATAAATGAGTTATACGTGGTTCCCTCTCAAGAGTCCACGTCAGGGGTGGGTGGGCTAGTCTCCTTTTAAGCATTTTAGTACTAATTGATTTTTAACCATTTTCCTCTTTCTTTAATAAATATACTAGCTGTATATTTATTTACACACGAGGTTTTATTTAATTAAAAAAATAGGGGCACCTGGTGGCTCAGCCAGTTAGTTAAGAGTCGACTTCATCTCAGGTCATGATCTCATGGTTCATGAGTTCGAGCCCCACGTCGGGCTCTGTGCTGACAGCTCGGAGCCTGGAGCCTGTCTTCAGATTCTGTGTGTCCTTCTCTCTCTGCCCCTCCCATGCTCATGCTCTGTCTCTCTCTCTCTCTCTCTCTCTCTCTCTCAAAAATAAATAAAACATTAAAAAAATAAAAAAATAAGAAAGAATGAAGACAACCTGTAAGTACTGATGTAAAGCCTCCCTAAAAGACACTATTGGGTTAAAAAAGCCAAAACAAAGACAAAAACAAAACACACAAACGTTAGGAAGCGATGTGTATGAGTGTATTTATGTAACATTTATGTAGTATGTAATATTTATGGTTACAGAAATGCAACCATATTACACATGTTGTTTTGTAACTATGCGTTTATGTAACCATGTAATAATATGCAAGGTATTATTATATGTACATATGTACAAAAATGTTTAAAGAAAGGACTGAAAGAATATACAAACCAAAAAATATTTATAAGCTGCATCATAAATTAGGACAGAATATTGCATGAACAGAAGAACATCTCAAACATCTCCCCAAACTAAATATAATTAGATTTGCGTGTATTTATGTGACCCCTCTGTCATGGTGTCTGTGCGTCAGGCACTGATAATCCCCTTGGATGTATTTCCACTCCATGACCCTTAAGGCTTCATAAATGTACGTGTTTATCTTACAGGATCTTGTGAAAAAGTGGGATCAGAACTTGACTCTCTTCTCTTATACTCTTGAGGAATGGATGAATTGTCAAAGAAATTGGCTTTATCTGGAACCAGTCTTTCATTCTGTAGAAATACAAAGGTAAACAAAACAAAACAACAATAAGCCATAGAGGTTAAAAAAAGTATGGTGGGTATTTATTGCCTGTAATACCTGAGAAGTCATTTCTTCAATAAACATTCTAAAATAATCTGCCTATGTGCACAGGAGTAAAATGTGCTGAATTAGTATTTTTTTCTTTCATGAAAGATTGTAAGCATCATGTCTGTAAAAAAAAAAAATCCTCTGTTTCTCAATTTCAGATGTAAAACGGTTAAGGATTGGGTAAGAAATGACACATAGGTCATTGTAATCCCTCAACCCCAGTACCATGTGTCTACTTAGTTCTAGAACATTAGTGTGGTTTTGATAGGAGCAATAAACATGTGTTTCATACTCTACGTACATGAATGATGGTTTCTTACTTTGGAGCAGGTGAGAGAATGCACGTCCTAGACAGTTGGGGAAAATTCTCCCTTTTTACTCATAGCATTCACATTTCTTGGTCTCTCTTTATTTATTTTTATTTTTTTAATGTCTTTATTTTATTTCGAGAGAGACAGTGAGCAGGGGAGGGACAGAGAGAGAGGGAGACACAGAATCTGAAGCAGGCTCCAGGCTCTGAGCTGTCAGCACAGAGCCCAACGCGGGGCTCGAACCCACGGACTGTGAGATCATGACCTGAGCTGAAGTCGGACGCTCAACCAACTGAGCCACCCAGGGGCCCCAGTTGGTTTGTCTTTAAAGTCACTGATTGCAAGAGTGTGTAAGTTGTGACATGTGTATTGTCTAGATAGATTTGAAGTGTTGACCATAAATCACTCAAGCTACTGTGGGAGCCATTCTGAAATAAGGTAGGCCGTCACAGAGCGTGTGTTTGTAAGGTGTTAGAGCAGATGATGGGGGACCATGGGTATCGGGTTAAGTATCATGGAGTTTATTTTAGGGGTGGAGGGACTTCCAAGTGACTCACAAAAGAAAACTTGTGTGGGTGTGAGTATTGCTTTGCAAGGAGCAATACCCATGTTTGTAATACGTGTATATTCCTTGTCAGAGGACAGCTTTCTAAAGTCCTTGTGTCAAGCTCTAGTTATTCAGTAGTTCTCACGGGGAAACCACATATCTGGGGAATGTGTCCTTTGTGGTTACAACTTAGTACCTGAAATTCAAACCTCAGTCTTGCTCTTTATGAAAGAGATCTTAATTGATGGAAAGGTAGACTCCCGGCTCAAAATGGTGACACGTTGTGCTGCCCAGGCTTTGCTGTGAGAGAAAAGGGGGCCTGTAATTAAGGGGTGCTGATGACTGCGACACCATAGCGCTCAAGGAAAGGAAACATGCATCTGTCAAGGCCCTGCCTTTGAGAAGTGGAGGACAGTGGGCCCTGATTCCAGGGGGGAGTGTGGAGAAGAGGAGGGGGTAGAAGGTTCAGTAGCAGGGAGGATTCCTAAAGAGAATGCATGAGAGACAAGGATGCTGTCCATTCCGCTCCCTGCAAACTCCTTGTGAAGTCACCCCAGAGCCTCCTGTGGAGGTCCGGGCGAGGGGTGCCCGACAGAGGGGATGGTGAAGGCCCCTCCCTGATAGGATTTTTGCTGAGCTGAAGAAGTTTCTAGGCCCATCTCCCCAAACGGGGAATGGGATAATGGTGGGGGCTCTTTGAAGAGCTTGACAGGTATTGCCCTGGGGTTTGGGGCATGGGAAACCAGGACCTGCCTCTTCTCTGGACGGCCATGGGCCACTGGTTCTCAGCTGCAGGTGACCTTGCCCTCTCGTGGACACTTGGAGAAGCTGATGCCAAAAATAGCTTCTTGAGCTTTTGATTTGTATTTCCCTGATGCTGAGTGACGTTGAGCATCGTTTCATGTGTCTGTTGGCCATCTGGATGTCCTCTTTGGAGAAGTGTCTGTTCATGCCTTCTGCCCATTTCTTCACTGGATTATTCATTTTTTGGGTGTGGAGTTTGGTGAGTTCCTTATAGATTTTGGATACTAGCCCTTTATCCGATATGTCATTTGCAACTATCTTTTCCCATTCCGTCGGTTGCCTATTAGTTTTACTGATTGATTCCCTTGCCTTTGGAGATGTGTTGAGTAAGACATTGCTGCCGCTGAGGTCAAGGATGTTGTTGCCTACTTTCTCCTCTAGGGTTTTGATGGTTTCCTGTCTCACATTCAGGTCCTTCATCCATTTTGAGTTTATTTTTGTGTATGGTGTAAGAAAGTGGTCTAGTTTCATTCTTCTGCATGTTGCTGTCCAGTTCTCCCAGCACCACCTGTTACAGAGGCTGTCTTTTCTCCATTGGATACTCTTTCCTGCTTTGTCAAAGATTAGTTGGCCATATGTTTGTGGGTCCAATTCTGGGTTCTCTATTCCATTGGTCTTTGTTTCTGTTTTTGTGCCACTACCATACTGTCTTGATGATGACAGCTTTGTAGTAGAGGGTAAAGTCTGGGATTGTGATGCCTCCCTCTTTGGTTTTCTTCTTCAAAATTACTTTGGCTATTCAGGGTCTTTTGTGGTTCCATACGAATTTTAGGATTGTTTGTTCTAGCTTTGAGAAGAATGCTGTTGCAATTTTGATTGGGATTGCATTGAATGTGTAGATTGCTTTGGGTAGTAGTGACATTTTAATATTTATTCTTCCAATCCATGAGCATGGAATGTTTTTCCATTTCTTTGTGTCTTCAATTTCCTTCATAAATTTTCTATAATTTTCAGCATAAAGATCTTTTACGTCTTTGGTTGGGTATATTCCTAGGTATTTTGTGGTTTTTGGTGCAGTTGTGAATGGGATAAGTTTCTTGATTTATCTTTCTGTTGCTTCACTATTGGTGTATAAAAATGCAACCAATTTCTGTACATTGATTTTGTACGCTGCAACTTTTCTGAATTCATGGATCAGTCCAGAGTGGCTAAAATGAACAAATTGGGAGGCTATAGATGCTGGTGAAGATGTGGAGAAATGGGCACCCTCCTACACTGTTGCTGGGAATGTAAACTGGTGCAGTCACCCTGGAAAACAGTGTGGAGGTTCCTCAAAAAATTAACACTAGAACTCCCCTATGACCCAGCAATAGCACTGCTAGGGATTTACCCAAGGGATTCAGGAGTGCTGATGCATAGGGGCACATGTACCCCAATGTTCAAAGCAGCACTTTCAACAATAGCTAAATCATGGAAAGAGTGTAAATGTCCATCAACTGACGAATGGATCAAGAAGATGTGGTTTATATATGCAATGGAATACTACATGGCAATGAGAAAGAATGAAATCTGGCCATTTGTAGCAACATGGATGGAACTCGAGGGTGTCATGCTAAGTGAAATAAGTCAGGCGAGAAGGACAGGTACCATATGTTTTCACTCATATGTGCAACAGGAGAAACTGAACAGAGGACAATAGGGGAGGGGAAGGAGAAAAAATAGTTAAGGAGAGGGAGGGAGGCAAACCATAAGAGACTCAAATACAGAGAACAAACTGAGGGTTGATGGGGACGGTGGGGGTGAGGGGAAAATGGGGGATGGGCATGGAGGAGGGCACTTGTTGGGATGAGCACTGGGTGTTATATGGAAACCAACTTGACAATAAACTACAATAAAAAATAATAAAAAAAGAACCCAAAAATAGCTTCTTGGAGAAGAAGCTCTTGCAGACCCCGTTTCCTCTAGAATTCAGTAGCCTTTGCTTTCCTGCATTTCCTAGGACACAAATCACTTTTACTCACTTTATGTAGAACTTGGGTTATCTATCTCAGAACTTGCAGTATGATCTTGTTAAATGACGGACATATGTCTGATCTGTCCCAGATTTCCTACGTGTATGTCACCATATATAATAAACACTATAAACTATCTTCAGTTACTGATCAGCAAAAATAAAACATGTCATGATGTTTCTAAACCGGTGACGTTCTCTCGTGTTCCCTTCCTCAAGGGAGCTCCCTGTGGAAGCGAAGCTCTTCTCCCAAGTGATCTCCATGTGGGGAGAAATCATGTCAAAAATACAGAACAAGCTGGATGCTTTGCGGATAACCACCTCTGCGGAGGTCCTCGAAACTCTGCAGGATTGCAATCTGCATCTGGAATATATAATGAGGAGTCTTGAGGTAACACTGGCAAGCCCAATGCGGGGAACGATTTGCATCTTCGAAATGTAATGTAGTGCGGGACGGAAACGAATCCCGACGTGGATTTTCGGTACTGTAACTGCCAACAATATTGCCAGCTCTCGCCAACTACAGGGTTAATGCAGATACTATCAGGACGAACAAAAAAGTGGATGGGCCAATCTCAATGACCTTAGACAAAACCAGTTTTTCAGTGCCTAGGTTTCCTTCTCTTCACATTGGCGATGGTGGTGGTGCCTACCTTGAGGAGCTTTGTGCTAAATGAGCTAATACACTTACAGCACACAGCTGGCACCGAGAAAATACTTAACAAGTGTCAATTATTTATATTGGCATGACTGTTACTATTAGCTCAACAAAATCAGCAAAAGTTGAAATTGAGTAGTTTGATGGTTTTATTTTTTTTAACTTAATTAAAAAAAATTTTTTTTCAGTTTATTTTGAGGGAGAGGGAGGGAGGGGGAGAGAGAGAGAGAGAGAGAGAGAGAGTGAGCGTATGCGGGAGCACTCAAGCAGGGGAGGGCCAGGGAAAGAGGGAAAGAGAGAATCCCAAGCAGGCTCTGAGCCATCAGCGCAGAGGCCGACTTGGGACTCAAACTCACAAACCATGAAATCATGACCTGAGCTGAAATCAAGAGGCAGATGCTCAATCTACTGATGCCCCCCGCCCCCCGCCAGGTGCCTATTTACTTCTATCTTAAACCCAGTATAGTTAACATGGAGCATAATATTGGTTTCAGGTGTACAGTACAGTGATTCAACACTCCTGTACCTTACTCATGCTCATCGTGGGAAGCGTACTTTAAATCCCCTTCACTCATGTCACCCATCCGCCCCCATCTCCCTACTGGTAACTGCCTGTCTGTTCTCTAGAGTTCAGTGTCTTGTTTCTTGGTTTGTCTTTTTCCCCCCGCTTTGTTCATTTGTTTTGTTTCTTAAATTCCGCATGTGAGTAAAATCATACGGTATTTGTTTTTCTCTGACTAATTTTACTTAGCATCGTGCCCTCCACGAGTAATCCATGCCATTGCAAATGACAAGATTTCGTTCCTTTTTTTGGCCAAGTAATATTCCATTGTATGTATACATCACATCGTCTTTCCCATTCATCGGTCGATGGACACTTGGGCTGCTTCCATAATTTGGCTATTGGTGATAGTGCTGCTATAAACATTGAGGTGCATGTATCTTTTTGAATTAGTGTTTTCATATTCTTTGACTAAATACCCAGTAGTGGAATTAGGGGATCATATGATAGTTCTAGTTTTAATTTTTTGAGTAACCCCCATGCTGTTTTCCACAGTGGCTGCACCAGTTTGCATTCCCAGCCACAGTGCACGAGGATTCCTTTTCCTCCACATCCTCACAAGCATTTGTTGTTCCTTGTGTCTTGGATTTTAGCCATTCTGAGGCATGAGGTGATATCTCATGGTGGTTTTGATTTGCATTTCCTTGATGATGAGTGATGTTGAGCATCTTTTCATGTGTCTCTTGGCCGTCTGTATGTCTTCTTTGGAGAAATATCTGTTCATGTCTTCTGCCCATTTTTTAATTGGATTATTTGGGGTTTTTTGGTATTGAGATATATAAATTCTTTATATATTTCAGATACCAGCTGCTTATCAAATACGTCATTTGTAAATATCTTCTCCCATTCTGTGGGTTGCCTTTTAGTTTTGTTGGCTGTTTCCTTCACTGTGCAGAAGGTAGTCTCACTTGTTTTCATTTTCATTTACCTCAATGTATTTTTTAATTTCCTCTTTGATTTCTTGATTGACCCATTCGTTGTTTAGTAGCATGTATTTAACCTCTACGCATTTGTGCTCTTTTCAAATCTTTCTTGTGGTTGATTTCTAGTTTTGTAGCATTGCAGTCTGAAAAAATGCACGGTGCGACTTTGATTTTGTTAATTTGTTGAGACTTGTTTTGTGGTCTAACATGTGATCCGCTCTGGAAAATGTTCCCTGTGCCGTTCAAAAGAATGTATCTTCTGCTGTTGAGGGATGGAACGTTCTGAATGTATCTGTTAGATTCATGTAGTCCAGTGTGTCCTTCAAAGCCACTGTTTCCTTCGTGATTTTCTGTTTGAATGATCTATCCATTGGTGTAAGTGGAGTAGTCAAGTCCCGTTGATTATTTCCTCAGTGTTTGTTACTAGCTGCTTTATGTATTTGAGTGCTTTCATATTGGGTGCATAAATATTTACAATTGTTATATCTTGTTAGAATATTCTCTTTATGGTTATATAGTGCCTTTGTCTCTTGTTAAGGTCTTTGATTTAATGTCTACTTTGTCCAATGTAAGTATTGCTACCCTGGCTTTCTTTTCACTTCAATTTGCATGATAAATGCTTTTCTGTCCCTTCACTTTCAATCTGCAGGTGTCTTTAAGTCTGAAATGAGTCTCTTGCAGGCAGCGTATACATGGATCTTGCTTTTTTATCCATTCTGTCAGCCTGTGTCTTTTGATTAGAGCGTTTAGTTCATTTCCATTCCGAGTAGTTATTGACAGGTGTGTATGCATTGCCATTTTGTTACTGATTTTGTGGTGGTTTTTGTAGTCTTCTCTGTTCCTTTCTTGCTGTCTTCTCTTACGGTTTGCTGGCTTTGTTTAGTCATGTACATAGATTCTTTTCTCTTTGTTTTTTGCATATCTACTACACGTTTGGGATTTGTGGTTACTGTTGGGTGTGTGTATATATCATCTCATGCATATCGAAATCTATACTAAGTTGACAGTCGCTTAAGTTTGAACCCATTGTAAAAGTACTAAATTTTTACTCCTCCCCACATTTTAGGTATTTGGTGTCATACTTTACATACTTTACTTTTATTTTCTGAATCCCTTGACAGATTTTTGCATGTATACTTATTTTTACTGCTTTTGGAATTCCTGCTTTTCTTACTCCTGCCTATGGTCTTTCCTTTCCACTCAGAATCCACTTTATCATTTCTTGTAGGGCTGATTTAGTGGTCATGAACTCCTTTAAGCCTTGTTTGTGGGGGAAGCTCTTTATCTCTCCCTCTGTTCTGAAGGACAGCGTTGCTGGATGGAGTATTCTTGGCTGCAGGTGTTTTCCTTTCGACACTTTGATTATATCATGCCCCTCCCTTCTGGCCTGCAGCGTTTCTGCTGAAAACTCAGGTAGTAGCCTTTTGGGGTTTCCATTGTATGTTACTGTTTTCTTTTCTCTTGCTGCTTTTATAAATGTTTATTTATAAATAAATAGAGAGAGCGTGCATGCAGGGGAAGGGCAAAGAGAGAAGGAAACAGAGGATCTGAAGCGGGCTCTGTACTGACAGCACAAAGCCCAATGTGAGGCTTGAACTCACAAACGTCAAGATTATGACCCGAGCCGAAGTCTGACACTTAATTGACTGAGCCACCCATGCGTTCTCTCTTGCTACTTTTAAAATTCTCTCTTGATCACTACTTTTTGCCATTTTAATTACTATGTGTCTTGCTGTTAACCACTTTGGGTTGGTTGGTTAAGGGCTTTCTGTGCCTCCTCGATCTGGATTTCTGTTTCCTTCCCCAAATTTGGGGAGTTTTCAGTTATTATTTCTTCAAATAAATGTTCTGCCCCCTTTTCTCTCCCTTCCCCTTCTGGGATCCCTCTAATGTGAATGTTATTGTGCTTGCTGGTGTCTCTGAGTTCCCTTAACCAATTCTCAGTTTTTATCATTTTTTTCCTGTCTTCTGTTCAGCTTGATTGCTGTCCATTACTCTGTTCTCTAGGTAGCTGATCCGTTCTTCTGCTTCCTCTAGTCTACTATTTACTCCCTCTCGTGTATTTTTAACTTCAGTTGTTTTCTTCATCTCTGATTTCTATCTTTGTTGAGTGTCTCCCTGAGACATTCAACTCCACTCTCTTCTCAAGTCCAATCATTTATGATGGTTACTTTAAATTCTCTGTCAGGCATATTACTTATCTTTGTTTCATTTAGCTCTCTTGCTGTGGTTTTGTTCTCTTCTTTCATTTGGGACCTGTTCCTCCATGTCTTCATTTTGTCTGTTGCCATGTCTGTTTCAATGTTAGGAAAGTCAGCTACATCTGTCGCACTTGAAAGCAGTGGCCTTATGAAGAGGTCCTGTAGTGACCCACAGTGCAGTGAGTGTCCCCTGTTCACCAGAACCTGATGCTTCAGGGGTGTCCCCTGTGTGTGTTGCTACAGGGGTGTCCTACTGTTGTGGCTGAACTGTGAACTGTGTTTGCCTTCCGTCCGGTCGTCTGCAGTGGTTCTCCTTGCCTGCTGTGGGCAGGGTCCGGTCCCTGTGCTATGAGTGGGCCAGTCTGGGGCGGTGGCAGACCAGACCAGGAGTTTGGCAGAGATGGAATAGCTCCCAATTGCAGGGCACTGTCCCCACTGTGTGGTCCACAGAAACTTTTACTGGGGGACGGGCCTGTAGTCAGATCCGATGTCTCCCCCCAGCCCACCACTGGGGCCACAGTCAGACTGGTGTGTATGTTACCTTCCCCTCTCCCTGGGGCAGGACTCACTGTGGATGGTGTGGCCCCTGTCTGGGATGCTTGCACACTGCCAGGCTCGTGGTGCTGCTTGGATGGGCTCCTGCCAAGGGCCCGTGGTGGAGGTGGATCCACAACATGTGTGTGGATGGGGGAACTGTGCTACCACCGTCTGTGCAGGTGTGCTGTGGGAGGGGACCTGTCCACACCAGAATAGGGGGAGTTGCTGTTAGCACGTTAGTTCCATCAGGTGTCAGGACATCTAGGCTTGGGGCAAGGACGGGAAGTGGTGCTTGCCAGCTCCTTCGTTCCTGGAGAAGTCTCCCACTGACCTCTGTCCCTCCAGCACAGCTACTGATTTTTTAAATCCTAGGCTTTTTCAGTCCTGCTGGTTGTAAGAACTTGTGAAATTTGACCCATCTCATTTTCCAGGCCAGAATTTAAGGGGATTTGTTTTTCTCATGCTGACCCCCTATGAGAGGCTCTGTTTCTCTCCCTTCTTTGCACCCCCCCTCTCCTGCAGACAGACTCCTAAGTCCATTTATCTCCCCAACACCTTTCTGCCCTCATCTCTTCCTTAATGTGACCTCTTCTCTACACTTAGTTGGGGAGTTTGTTCTGTCAGACTTTGGGTCATTTTCTGAGTTATGTATGCTGATGTGGGTGTTATCTGGGGGGTGTCCCTGGGGGCTTGGGCAAGCCCAGGGTCCTCCCACTCTGCCATCTTCCCTGGAACCCCTAGTTTGATCATTTTATAAAGTAAGTTATTGATTCCATATATTTAAATTGCCAGGGGCACCTGGGTGGCTCGTTCGGTTAAGCATCTGACTCTTGATTTTGGCTCGGGTCATGATCTCACGATTCGTGAGATTGAGCCCCGAGTCAGGCTCCACACTCAGCATGGAGTATGCTGAAGATACTTTCTCTCTCCCTCTGCCCCTCCCCAGAATGTTCTCCCTCTCTCCCTCTCTCCCTCTCACTCCCTCTTTCTCTCTCTCTCTCTCTTTCTCTTGCCCCCCTGTCAGATAACAAAATAAAACAAATAAAACCTTTGCCAGAACATTAAATTGTCAGCTAGACATACATATGTTTTAAATATTGGGTTTTAATATTTGAGATTCATGGTGAATATACTCACTTCATAAACCAAGATCTCGTTCCAGTTTTGTATCTCTTTTCCTTGGTGAACACAACTCACCGTGGTTGTGATGACCTCTCCAGAATACCCACATGTGGCAGGTTCAGCTGATAGAAGGTTCTCTGCCCAGGAAGGCCTTCTGCTATGTGAATCTAGGATCTGGGACCCCAGATAATAATAGCAAGTTTACTGAGTAAGGACTGAGATAAGTCTTCTAAGTATTTCTAGTCTGTCTTTGGACTCTCAGGAAGCATCACTGCCAAGCAGGAATTTTCCATTTATTCATGTATTGAGCACCTGCTTCAGAGCAGGCACAGCGCTACATGCTGGGACTCCCGAGAGCATCCCCTCCGAATACAGACCTCGGGGTCTATTCCAGGAACTGGAGTAGAGAGATGCAAGCCTATGATGTGTGCTGTGATGGGCTGGGTGGTCTGGTAGCACGAAGGAAGAGAGGTTCCCCCAGCCCGGGGGAAGGGAGAACTCACCTGGGTCCTAGGCCAGGGTGGGTATGGACATGGAGCGTGAGCAGGTATGGCACGCTCTGGGGTTGTCACAGGATGGGACTTATGGAGCCTTGGGCACAGAGGGGCGGGGGACATCCTCTGGGCAGCAGGGCCGGGTGACGAGGGCCTCGGATGTCATAGTGGGTTTTGAGTGGGAGAGTGAGGTGACTTGATTGAGAAATGTGTCTGGAGAAGGGAGCACAGACTATGTCTAGATGGGGGGCAGTGGGGATACATGTAAAGAAACCAGTGGAAAGGTTAGAAGTCCTGGGGGACTGAGGGAAGATGGTGGTCAGGATGAAGGAAGGTGGAGCCGGGAGCTGCAGGTGGGCGCCTGGAGGAGAGAGGCTCAGGGTCGTGGCCGTGGGAGCGGAAGGTGATCACACCGCAGGGATAGGAAGCAGGAAGTAAGTTCTGTACATGTTGAAAATCTAATACTTAGGGGCAAATGACCGTCTTCAGTCAGCAGCTGGGCGTGTAGACATGGGGTGCAGGGATGTGGTGGGAGCCACTGAGCACATAGACATGGGGCGCTGGGACGTGAAGGGAGCCACAGAGCAGGTGCCCGGCAGGCAGGCAGCGCACTGGCAGGTGGGAGGAGAGAGGGGCTGGGGAGCGTGGGCTTCCCGGCAATCCTGGAAGCACATGGTCACGAGTGGCAGAGGGATGAAGGAAACAGGAGCAACGTTCCAGTCAGTCCATTAGCAGAGGGGCCTTGTCCGCAATGGGACCACAGGGTCGGGGAACAGCAGAAAGGTGGGGCCCGGGGCCGCCTGATGGTCCCACACACAGCACTTTGTGAGTGGGTGTCTGTGCGCATGTGTTCACCTGCGGGACTTTTGTTTTCGTTGTCAGCTGTTTTTGTTTTATTAAGAATTATTTTTAGGGACTTAAGTGTAAATCGAGCACGGGCTGCCCTTTCACTGGCACCATGCACACTGCAGTTTAAATACCGTGGGTTTTGTGTGTAAACAGAGGCCCGACTGCGGAAGTGACTCTTACCGTAATTACTCACATGTCATGAACTCTAATTTCTTTTGGTTCTGGACAGGACTACCTTGATATTAAAAGAATGATTTTCCCCAGATTTTACTTTCTCAGCAACACTGAACTTCTCGACATCCTAGCGAACAGCAGAAACCCAGAGTCTGTTCAGGTAATGTTGCCATTGTCCGCTCCGCAATGCCGTGTCCCAACAGGTCAGAACTTCTCAGTGTTACTGACCTTCGTTTCTGGTCCACAGCCTCATCTTGCGAAATGTTTTGAAAATATAAATCAGTTACTGCTGTGGAAACAAAAAATCGGCCCCCCTGCCGTCATAATGCTCATATCCGCTGAAGGAGAGCGTCTTCTGCTGTCCAAGTACGGTTTGTCGGTTGCAGACTTAGCCCCCAGAGTCTGTCACGCTTGTTTATTGAAAACCTCTGCTTGGACGTTTCTGATATTTCGTGGAAGTTTGCTGAGCCAACCGTGTCTTCAAAGATAACGTACCTGTGCAGAATTTGACCTTTCCATTTCTGAATTTATTGCTATCATCCTGAATGCCAACACGAGGTTTTATAATAGGAACTTAGGAAGGAGATTCGCCATTGGCTTGGGGTTGTTAATGCTGCTCTCCTGCTTCCTCCCCGACCCCGGGCCCCGTTGTGAATGTCCCCAAGTTCGCCGGGTCCTGCCGCCACACTGGTCCAGTTTGCCAGCCAGGATTGGGCGTGTGGCTCCTGACGTGAGTTGATTAAAAAATGCGGCGCCCAAGTGTTCCCATCACCAAAGTCCCTAAGCCGCCCCTAGAGCCAGCGAGGAATCCAAAAACGCTTTGTAATATAATTTGTCTACTTTGTCAGTTCATATTTTACTGGGAACTCTTAATTTTGTAAACCCCTGGTTTTGACATCAGGATTTCCTCAAGTTAGATGGTATGTTTTCTGTGTGGGTTTCCAAATTAAGATCTAGAAAAAACAAAATTACAGAATTAGAGTCTTTTAGCCTGTGAATGTTACAAGTGTTGAAAACTTAGTCTGCAGCCTTGTCAGAGGAAAGGGACATGAATAAAAAGAATTCTTTGCAAATTATTTTTGAAAAAAACTATAGGAAAATTCAAGTGAGGAGTGCCGTGGAGCAGTGGCTGGTAAATGTTGAGAAGAGCATGTTTGATGTGCTGAAAAAGTGAGTACGATTTTTAAATCCTAAGATTATAGTATATGTATTTTATTTTTTTAATGTTTTTTAAAGATTTTTAATGTTTATTTTTGAGAGAGAGAGAGAGAGAGAGAGAGAGACAGAGCATGAGTTGGGGAGAGGCAGAGAGAGAGGGAGACAGATGATCTGAAGCAGAATCCAGGCCCTGAGCTGTCAGCACAGAGCCTGATGCGGGGCTCGAACTCCCGAGTGCTGAGATCATGACCTGAGGCAAAGTCGGACACTCAACGGACTGAGCCCCCCAGGCGCCCCTTCTATGTATTTTAAACTCAGTTAATTATCTGCTACTGTAAGTGGGAAGTATCCGCAGAAATGCATGGAGTCAAGTCTTTTATGAAATGGGCTTTGATAGAACATGATGGGTGCATGGCTGAATGGAAAATAATCATTTTTACAGCATGAATGTCCGTTTGAGTGCGTGATCGTGGACCACGCTCGGGCAGTTTTTGTGTGCTTTGAGACTCACGAGTATCTGCAAACTGGCCCGGGCCTGAACCCGTGGCGGGCATCGCCACCTGCTTCCAAAAGACCCAGTGGCCACCAGGCTCTGGCTACAGCTCACGCAGCTTCCGCTTCCTCACACTGTTTTCTCCTCCTGACCCTTCTGTCTGTTGTTGCTACTGTTCGTGAAGGAAGAGCCTCAGAGTGTGAACTTCTAAAACTAATTTGACTATTGCAGTCTTGTACATTTCTAATTATTTGTGGTTGGTTCTAGAAAGGCTACTAACTGGCCTGGGGGCGCCTGGTGTCTCAGTCAGTTGAGTGTCCAACTCTTGATTTCAGCTCAGGTCATGATCTCATGGTTCATGAGTTCGAGCCCCACATCAGGCTCTGTGCTGACAGTGTGGAGCCTGTTTTGGATTCTCTCTCTCTCTCCCTCTCTCTCTGTGCCCCTTCCCGGCTTGCTCTCTCTCTCTCAAATTAAATAAAAATAAACAAAAAAAAAGGCTGCTTGTTGATCTTGGAGTTGTCATATCTGTATTTATTACCATGATCCTGAATGACCAAACAAGGCTTCTAGAGCAGAGCAGAATATTATTTACTTATATAAAGAGCTACAGTGGCTTTCTCTGGCTCTGGTTCTCCCCTAGGGTGATGTGATAAGAGCCAGATGTCCTCTCACGTGTGAGGGCAGGAGCTCCTGTGGGCAAGGAACCCCCCCAAAAGGCATCTAAGACATTTGAAGACAAACAGATTTTTCCTTGTTGCACTTGAGTTTTCTGGTTAGAGAGTCTTATCATTCACTAATAATACTAACTAACAATGTCTCCTTACGATCCTTTTAAAAATGTCACTTTCTTTTCATGTTGTTTAGGATGACAGGTGTACAGTGTTAAAGTACAGATGACAGCGTCCTTCTCCTGTTCCTAACTTCACTGGGAACATTTCTAATATGTCCCCATTTGTAACGACGCTTAGGTTTCTGGAATATACCCCTCATCAAAGTAAAGAGTTTTGTTCTGTTCCTTGTTTGCAGAGTTTTTAATACTTAAAGGATGTTTATTTAGATAAGAGGGTTTTTTTTTAATGAAACTGTCAAGAAATCCAAATACTCTTTCACCTTTGATTTGTGATTGTCATGAATTACAATAACAGATTTTTTAATGTTGAATTTCCCTTGGTTTTCCTGTTCATTCTTTGGTCCACTTTATTTTCTAGAAAACTGTATTAAACATTTCCTCCTTTTCTATGGATTTTTATCCTTTTCGTATTTCTAGCATTTCTTTCTTTTTTTTAACTATTTTAAAGTTTATTTACTTATTTTGAGAGAGAGAGCGTGCGCACATGCAAGCTGGGGAGGGACAGAGAGCGGGAGAGAGAGAATCCCAAGCAGGATCCACAGTGTCCGCAAAGACCCAGTTCGGGACTCGAATTCACACACCATGAGATTGTGATCTGACCCAAAATCAAGAATTGGGCTCTTAACTGATGGAGCCACCCAGGCTCCCCAGCACTATTTTTAATAAATAAGTGCTTCACCACCCCAGTCACCTCCCTGACCCTTGCCACACGTCTGCAAAGGGTCTTTTCCATAAACTCCCCGAGCACCATTCCCATGTGCTCCTTCCCGCGGTTGCCTGCCCCCCACCCTGTTGTATGTCTTCTCGTGACTGACCGTTGTTATATTCACTTTCTTCATCTGTTTTGGGATAGCCACGCCAAAGTCCGAAATATTTCCATTTTCCTAGTGAATGCTCTTAAAATGTTAATACAATCAAAGCCTATGGTAAAGACGTCCGATTCGTCCCCAGTGTGCATGGTCACTCCATAATGCCCTCCCGTCACCTCTGTAATCTTGCGGGACCTTATTCCAAATTGCTGTTAGTTCCCCGTGTATGCATCAGTAATTCTCTAGTCTTAGTAAGTTTGTGTTAGTTTTGTTTTTGTTCATGACGGATTCTCGGGTCTCATATCGTAGAATTTAGTTTCATTCTGCTGTATATTTCCAAGTAATTTTTTCAGCAAGCATCTGCGAGTGGCAAATATTTTTATTTTGTTCTTTTACTTGCATGCTAATCTGAGTGGAATTAATTTTTAAGTTCAAATCCAATGTGTTGAACGCCAGCTCCCTAAAATATCACCAAAACGATGTGCTGGTGAGACGGAGCTGAGTGGATGGGGTAACAGAGAAACACGGCGGAGACCCTGGGAGCACCAGGCAGGGAGGACAGAGCTGGAATGTCTGCTGGCGTGTTGTGGAGTGGCCACAGGCGGGCCTCTCGGTGGGGGGCTTGGTGACAGCTGGGTCAAGAGCGGGAGACAGCAGCGGTGGGGGTCATGGATGAGGCAACCAGGGTCTGCCCTTTCCCGTAGGGTTTGGGGAGAAGCATCGGTTTTGTGGTTTTGTTTTGACACATGACCCTTCTGCAAGTCAGCCCAGTGGTGAGGCCTTCTCTCCCCTTTGGAGAAGTCCTTTCTGTTTTATCGAGTGTCGCGGGACTTGGCAGTATTCTGTCTCGCCAGGTAAAATTCAGTTCCGAAGTCACACTCCCCTCTGGCTGAGGGATCGTCCGCGGTCGCCCACCCGTGAGACGCAGCTGGCCCGGCCTCTGCTGTGTGCCAGCATCGAAACGGGGGTGCGTGTGGCTGCGTGGGCTCCGTCCGCGCCGCGCCCCCGGGCCTGTCGGGCTGTCCCTGCCCCGTGCGCACCGCGCCTCTGTGCTTGTCGGGCTGTCCCTGTGCAGACCCGCGAGCCCCTCCCCTGTGTGTGATGGCAGCAGGCGGCCCGCCGCAGATGCACCCGCAGGGCCCCATCTGTGCGGCTCGTCTCAGCGCGTGCAGGTCCCTCCGTGTCTCCCGGAGCCTGCACGCCGCCTCCGTCGCCTCGCTGGTGCCCAACTTCCAGCCCCACTTCAGATCGTCCTCCTCTCAGGGGAGAGTGCCAGGGTCCACTCCCTTGTTTCCCCTCCTCCCCTCTCCCTCCCTCCCTTCCTTCCTCCCTTCCTCCGTATCTTTCCCATCGGTTTCCGGGTGTGAGCTGGGATTTCAGCTCTGCTCTGCTGCTCCCTCCAGCATTCACCCTAGCTGTGAGCAGGGGGCAGGCGGTGGGGACAGAGGCAGAGGCCACGGCCCTCTGTTTAGGAAGCTCTCTCCCCATCGGCCCCAAGATCCTCCCGGGCTCGCTCTTGTGTTTGTCAGACTTCGCCGTGGTTCTTTGGTTTCTCTGCACTTCTCTCTGTAATCCAATCCCACTTTGCTTCCCGCCTGCGAGAGACTTTCCAAGGTGTCCATTCCCCGGAGCACACTTTGTTGTCCAGTGTTGTGTGTGTGTGTGTGTGGGTGCGTGTGTGTGTGTGTACGTGTGTGTATGTGCGTGTGTATATGTGTATGTGTGTGTGCGTGTGTATGTATAAAATATGTAATATATCTATTACATACAATATTCGTATCTCATCTATCATTTGAAGGAATGTAGTTCAAGATGAAGACAGGATTATTAAGTCAAAAATCTTGATCCACTCACTCTATAGACTACAAAAAATCAGAATAAATATTTCCAAAACTCTGGGGGAAACAAAGACAATCCAGTGTGCAGTATGTGTGTGTATATTTATATAAATATAAATACAGGGTGGGGGGAGAGTGTCAAAATGGAATAAGATCCTAATTAGAAGGTTTTGTCCAAAGAGAAATGGGGCTGTATCCTGTCTGAGAGATATAGCCATGCTCCCAAAAGTAATGAATAAAAGCAGTAAAGACAATTCACGGAACAGCAAACAAAAAGAAAACAAACACACTAAATGAAATAAAAGATCAGTTTAATTGAGTAAAGATACATTTGCCACTGACATTGTTTTGAAATATATAGAAAGTCATTATAAACTTATTTCTTCTCAGTGGCAATGATACAGAAGAAAATAATAAAAACAGACACAATTTGCAATTACAGCAAAAATTAGAATCAATACTCAATTAAAAAACCAAATAAATTCTAGGGGCGCCTGGGGGGCTCAGTTGGTTTAAGCATCTGACTCTTGGTTTCAGCTCAGGTCATGATCTCACAGTTGGTTCTCTCTCACACACAAGATAAACATTTTTAAAAAATTTTTTTTAAAAATTAATCAACTCTAAATAAAGATTGGTAAATAAAGTATTAGAAGAAAACAGATTTAATGTTGAGAATTTGTAAAACCCGGTATCAGTGCGAAAATGTGAAGATTCATCAATCTGACTATATAGAAACTTAAAACTTGTGAGTGAAAAAACCCACCATTACAATATGAAGACATACACTGTTGGGACACGTGAACTTGGTCTTAAATAAAATTTTTTGCATATTTTTCAATAAATCCTATTTTCTCCATGATGATTCCTTTTTAAAGCTAAATGCAAGGCTTTGCTGCTAAAATCTATTTGGTGGTTTCAGCCCAGTACTGCACCTTGTGCAAATTATTATTATTTTTTAAAACGTTTTATTTATTTTTGAGAGAGGAGAGAGAGTGCGCGGGGGAGGGGCAGAGAGAGAGGGAGAAACAGAATCTGAAGCAGCTCCAGGCTCCCAGCTGTGAGCACAGAGCCGGATGTGGGGCTTGAATTCAGGAAACGCAAGATCACGACTTGAGCTGAAGTTGGACACACAACCAACTGAGCCACCCAAGTGCCCTGTACAAATTATTTTAAATGCTGACTTTGTCATGGATAGTATTAGAAATTCAAACCTAAATATATGTCATCTCCCCCTTCTAGTTGACCACTCCTGAAACTCACTGGCCCCTCACTGGACAAGTACAGGTGATATTAAAGAGAAACTTAAGGAATATGCATGATGCATGAATTAAAGCTCTCTTAGCTCTAGCCCTTGGTCCCATACATACTCCTAGAGTTAAAAAATCAGGGATCTTAAAGGAAAATCTCCCCGTGATCTTGTCATGCTTGATCATTAAAGGGCCACATCATTACATGTAATAATGGAAATAAAATGTTTTGTTTATAGATTTGTAAGTCAAGGGGTCGAAGACTGGAGCTCCCAGCCTTTTTCCGTGTGGGTGGTGTCCCATCCAGGACAAGTGGTCCTCACAGTGGTAAGTTAGTCTGTGGGTAGACTGCCAAGAAAGCAAAGCTTTAGAAATCAGCCATCATGAAGGGTACTAACATGTGCCACTTAGAAACGCATCAAAACATAAGATGGACAGATTGATGGATACATGGACAGATGTGTGAGAAAGTAAATAGAGCGAAAAATTAGTTAGAACATAGGTGGTGGGTATATGGGTATTCATTTATTAATTCCAGCTTTTCACGGTTTTAAATGTTTTCATAAGAAAATGTTGAATGAAAATAAAGCAGCCATTCTTTTCTTAGGGCTGTCACTCTGTTGCACTGTGTGATTTCTACCGTTGGCAGTAGAGAGTTCCCACAAACCTCCACACGTTCTTTATGTCACAGCACCACGGGTGCAAGACCTCCCTGCTCTCACTGGCTGAAGTCAGGGCGTCACAGGGCCGCATGCCTCCCTGGAGGCACTGGGGGAGAGTCCCTTTCCTGATCTTCTCCAGCTTCTAGAAACCACTGGCATTCCTTGGCTTGTGGCCCCTTCCTTCATTTTCAAAGCCAGTGGGTGTTTGTATCTCTCTGGCCATTCTTCTTAGTCTAACCTCCCTCTGTTCGCAGGCGGAAAAAGTTCTCCAATTTTGAGGGTACGTGTGGTCATATTGGGCCCACTCAGATAATCCAGAATGATCTCCACCTCAAGGTCTTGATTTAATAAGGTGCCAGAGTCGCCTGGGATTAGCACCTGGATATCTTTGCAGCGAGCCATTATTCTGCTAATCGTTGCTTTTCTGGGCCTTACCGGAGAGAGAGAAGACATACGAGGCATGTGTGACACCAGGAAAGCCAAAGCAGGTGGTTCCTGTGAGCAGAGCCAGTGAGGTAACGGCTGAAGCCAAGAGAGTGTGTAGAACCTGCAGAAGAAGACAAGGACGAGGAAGGACCCCAGGGACACCCTGGAGTGACAAGCCGGTGAAGGAGGGGCTCCGTGCAGGGACAGAATCGCGTGGCCGGGGGGTCCTGGAAGCTAAGGGAGGAGAAAGGGAGTTTGATGGACTTTTCTCTAGAAAGAGCGTGTCGTCATTTTAAAATGCTCTAGAGAGGCCTGCAGAGCCCGCTCTGTCCGTCACAAGGAGGGTCCGTGCGAGCCTTGGAGACACCAGTGTTCCCGCAGTGGTGAAGGCAGAGGCCTCGTCACCAGGAATTACCGTTATCGAGTGTTTTTAAGTCATACTTGTCTTTATTAAATCCCCTATTAAAGTTAAAAACAACATGGCGAGGATGTGGAGAAACGGGAACCCTCTTGCACTGCTGGTGGGAACGCAAACTGGTGCAGCCTCTCTGGAAAAGTGTGGAGCGTCCTCAAAAAATTACAAGTAGAACTACCCTATGGCCCAGCAATTGCACTACTAGGTATTTATCCAAGGGATACAGGTGTGCTGTTTCGAAGGGGCACATGCACCCCAATGTTCATAGCCGCACTTTCAACAATAGCCAAATTATGGAAAGAGCCTAGATGTCCACCAGCTGATGAATGGATAAAGATGTGGTTTATATAAACACTGGAATACTACTTGGCAATGAGAAAGAATGAAATCCTGCCATTCACAGCAACGTGGATGAACTGGAGGGTATTATGCTGAGTGAAATAAGTCAGTCAGAGAAAGACAGATACCATATGTTTTCAGTCATGTGAAACTTGAGAAATTTAAGAGAAGACCATGGGGGAAGAGAAGGAAAAACAAGATCAGAGAGGGAGACAAACCATAAGAGACTCTTAAATACAGAGAACAGACTGAGGGTTGAAGGGGGGTGGGGGAGAGGGGAAAGTGGGTGATGGGCATGGAGGAGGGCACTTGTTGGGAGAGCACTGGGTGTTGTATGTAAGCGACGATTCAGGGGAATCTGCCCCCAAACCCAAGAGCACACTGTATACACTGTATGTTAGCCAACTTGACAACAAATTGTTTTAAAACAATAATAATAAAATAAAATAAAAGCCAACATCACCTCTTTTGGCTCTGCCTTGTCCCACCACAACTGCCCAGTCTCTGTTAAGATAACCTGGGATTATGGACCCAAATTACGATATCAAATCCCCCTGGTCCCGTTTTGTCATCCCCTTAACTAAACATTGATCAAATAGTTGGCTTAAGCTGTTGTCTACAAAGGCAGCAAAATTACAATGAATCCATCTGGACATTCCTGTGGTTTACCAGGCGTTCAAATGAGAGAATCTGCTCTGCGAGAGAATCTGCTCTGCGAGGAAAAGATCTTCCCCAGATGCCTGCTCCTCCAAAAATGTGAACAATAAGAAGCAGCCTCTGTTGTTTCCAGAAATACTTTGTTACAGGCTTGAACTTCAATCACTGAGCAGACTTTGCCACATTTCCTCCCAGTCTGCCTCCTGCCGATCTGCTCTCCCCTGTACAGTGACAGCCTCCCTGTGTCCTGCGTGTGTGACGTGACTCGGAGCCTTCTCCCAGCAGACGCCTGCGGGCGGGCGGGGATGAGATGTCCACACGCTCGTGCCACCGAGGGAATTCCAGTGTGGGCTGATCCAAGCCATAGCGATTGAGAGTTGCCTTCCATCCACCTAAATAAATAAATGAAGATCTGTTTCCCAGTCCACCTCGCCAGAACCAAACCCTCCTCCGTCTATACCGCCGCAGCCCAGGAAGGGGGCTTGACCCATGCAACGCTCTGTCCTGAGGCTGGGAAACTTGAATAAATGCCTCAAATACAGCAGTGCGGTGGCTTTTCACTCTGTTAAGTGCTATGGCCTTGACGATGGTCCCTGCTGCCTGGCCCGGACTCGCTCCCGCCTTCTTCCCAAGCCTCGGTGTCCAGCCTCCTGTGGACCCGCTGCTGTGGGCCTACCACGTCCTTGAAGAAGGTCAGCCAGCAGCACTGACGGATGCATCAGGTGTCCCATCCTCTACCCTCTGACCTGGCTCTGGGCAAAAGTCCCCACTCCTCCCCACTATGCGTATTACCTCTGACAATTATTCCAGTGTTTGTCTCTTTGTAGCCTTACTTACGTGTTTCTTAGAAACTTCAAATTCATTAAATCCCAAAACGAATTCACTGCCCCCTCTCACCTACAGCACACTTGTCCCTCGGTGGGACTATCCTAGTGACTGAAATCACGATGTATCCAATTATGGGACAGAAACCTACAAGCATCCTGACGTGTCCCCTCCAGCGACCTCCAGGTCAATGTGACATTAATCCAGCAGCCGTCTTAAAACAGCTCTGGCATTTATGGGAAGAGTGAGTGTCCGAAGATGGATCAAGTAACAGAAGTTATACAGAGTTTCTGAAAATTACAATTGCAGACGCCATATTTTAAGACTAGTATTTCTAGGTTCAACTGAGGAAACAGTACTAATTTCATGTTGGGGTTTTCTACCGTTATTACTGTCCCCAGGCTACTACTCAGTCTAGTGATGATGGTTAAGAATACAAGATTTCATGGGGCGCCTGGGTGGCTCAGTCGGTTAAGTGGCCAACTCCGGCTCAGGTCATGATCTCACGGTTTGTGAGTTTGAGCCCCACATTGGGCTCTGAGCTGACAGTTTGGAGCCTGGAGCCTGCTTTGAATCCTGTGTCTCCCTCCCTCTCTGCCCTCCCCTGCTCACGCTCTCTCTGTCTCCCAAAAAAAAAAAAAAAAAAAAAAAAAAAAAAAAAAAAACACAAATGTTAAAAAAAAAAAAAGAATACAAGATTTCAGGGCACCTGGGTGGCTTGGTCAGTTAAGCGTCCAGCTTCAGCTCAGGTCATGATCTCATGGTTCATGAGTTCAAGCCCCACGTTGGGCTCTGCACTGACAGTGTAGAGCCTGCTTGGGATTCTGTGTCTCCCTCTCTCTCTGCTCCTTCACCACTCATGCTTCCACCCCCCAAATAAATAAATAAGAATATAAGATTTCAAAAGTATAAATATTGATGGTTAGTATATTCCAGGGCCCCCACAAGCCTTAAGCAAAGTTCAGTGTGTAACGCTCAGACATGTACGAGTGTGTAAGCCACGCACACTCGCACACCATGAAAACGTCTGGTCTCACAAAGTTTATTCTTTGCTTATGCTCTTGATCTCCTTGTCAGAGCCAGCTCATGTTCTGTAGCGATTGCATCAGAAGTTTTGCGAGTTCGCATTCGCGAGAAGCGCTGGAGGAAGTCCGGGCCGGTCTGATGGGTCACCTGGAGGAGATTTCGGAGCTGGTGGCGCTGGCTGCCGGTAACGCGCGCACGAAAGCCGTCCTGGGGGCGCTGCTCACACTGTACGTCCACTACAGGGACACAGTGGGGGACCTGCTGCTGAAAGGGGTCTTCAGCGCCAACGACTTTGAGTGGACCAGGTAAGTGGACGCGACAGTAACTCCTCCTAAAGTAACTCATCCCAGGGCTGCCTCGAGGTGAAGTAATTCTCTGCCTCCAGTGCCGTCCGCCCTGAGGTTGGCTTTTCCGGGACGTACAGAAGTTCCGAGCGAACCGCGTCGGTTTGGGTACCACACGCCTCTGCTGCTCCCTCCTCCCCTCTGTCGTTCCTCCGTGTTTGAGCCTCGTTCGTTCGGCCTCGCCTTCCTGGCCCGGCTTCCTTCCTCCTATGGTTGCATGTTTTCCTCGACGTCCAGTGGTTCTCCGTGGACAGTGACAGCCTCGTGGCCCTACTCCCCCCCCGCACCCCCCCCCCCCCCGTGCGCTGTTGGCTCTGGAACACAAGTCAGGTCTCTAACTCAGAACCCGTTTCTCCCACCAGGAGCCTGGTAGCGCGTACTCACACGTACGTGGTGTTTCGTGTGCAAATACAGCTGTAGAAAGAGGCACCAGCTTCGGGGAGAAGAGATCGAGCATGAGTCCTGTAATAAACGTGAAGTTTCAAACTTCGGAGCTCATTTTTCTCTGAAGTTTCCTCTGTTCAGGGAAAAGCATAGGGTCTTTGATTCTCAAGAAAAGTTCGTTGTTAAGAAATTCTGCATTAGTATAAATTTCCTTATTTTTGGTGTGACAATTTCCTTTAAACTCTAGGGAGAATGGAGCAGAGAGGCTGATATGTTTGACTAACACCACTTGAGTATATTTTAGCTGAATACTTTCTTTGACACCTACTCACGTGTTCATCGTCCTGCAGACACATAAGTGTATGCGTTTTTAATTGCCAAGGAAATGTGTCATCTTTATGAACTATCACCCCAGAGATTAGTATGTCTTTGTTATTTTGCTAGTAGCTCTTGGAGAGTGAAAATGAAGGATGGAAGAGCATATGTTAGAAGAGCAACGTGGAAAAGATGTGATTCCAGTAAACTCTGTGAGCACCTGTGACTCTAGGGCCCCGGTTCCCAAATTACGTGCCAGCGTGACCCCAGGTACCACAGGGAACTCACAGGACACCGTGAGCAAAAAATGTTAAACTTTTGAAGGACTCAGAGGGATACAGAACACTTGTCAGACACCAGGCAAACTAGTAACTCAGAGAAACTGACAGGTTTAACGTTAGACCAAGCTACAACCTGTCAGGGATTTCTTCTCCTTGCAAAGCTAGGTTTTGGACCATTTCCCTGATTAAAAAAAAAAAAGGCAAGTGCTAAATGAAAAACATGGCATAGGAAACAAGATTGGCAGTATACTATCTGATTCTAAGGTTTGAGAAATTGTGCAGTGTGCAACATGTACACACATCCGTTAGTAAATAACTGTGATTATTTAACAGTGAAATAAAAATGATTTTCTTTTGGGGCACCTGGGTAACTCAGTCGGTTAAGCATCTGACTCTTTTGGCTCAGGTCATGATCCCAGGGTCATGGGGTTGAGCCCTGCTTCAGGCTCCACACTTAGTGTGGAGAGAGAGACCCTCTCCCCCCTCCCTCTCTGTCTCTCTCTCCGTCTCTGTCTCTCTCTCCCTCTCTGCCCCTCTCCTCCACTTGTGCTCTCTCCCTCTCTCTCTAAAAATAAAAAAAAAAAAAATTTAAGTTTTTTAAATGATTTTCTTTCAAAATATTTGTATATACTTTTAAAATAAGCTACGAAGTCATTTAGACAATACCTTTTAAGTTGCTTTGGAGCTAAAAATAAATGAAATGAACTATAAAATATTTATTTGATCTATGATAATAAAAAAATTACTGATACACTACATGGGCAGTAAATCAAGAAAGTTTAGGAACCTCTGTTCTAGGGGAGGAGTAACTGGGGGGACAAAGCTCTGAGAATTAAAATTCTATTTCAATGATGATTTAGTACTTGAATCATAAAACAAATGCTGGGTCTGAGGATAGCATATTACTCTTTACTTTCATTTATCATTCCTTTACTTCAACACAATAAAAGCCGTATGTGACAACCCCACAGCTAATGTCATACAGTGAAAAGCTGAAAGCTCCCCATTTTATTCAGCATAGTACTGGAAGTCCTAGTCAGAGCAGTTGAGCAAGAAAGAGAAATGAAATGCATCCAAATTGGAAAGGAAGGAAGGAAAACTCTCTATTTGCAGGTGACATGTTCTATGTAGGTAACCCTAAAGACACCACAGAAGACCGATAGTCCTAATAAAGGAATTCAGTTAACCTGCAGGTGGCAAAGTCAGTATATGAAAATCAGTTGCATTTCTATACACTTGCAGTGAACTATCAGAAAGAAAAATAAAACCATCATTTACAGTTGCACCCAAGGAATAAAGTACTTAGGAATACATTTAATCAAGGAGGTGAAGCATCTGTACACTGAAAACTCATCTGACATTAATGAAGGAAATTGAAGAAGACAAAATCAATGGAAAGATAACCCATGATCAAGGATTCAAAAAAAACTAATATGGTTAAAATGTCGATACTCTTGTATCTGTGGATTCAATGCAAAGTGATCTATGGATTCAGTGCAAACTTTCTCAGAATTCCAACAGCAGTTTTCACAGAAATAGAAAAAAAAGTCCTAAAATTTGTATGGAACCACAAAAGACCTCAAATATCCAAAACAGACTTGAGAAAGAAGAACAAAGAAGGAGGTGTCACACTTCCTGATTTCAAGCTATATTACAGAGCTGTAGTAATCAAAACACTATGGCATTAACATAAAAACAGACCAATGGAACAGAATAGAAAGCTAGAAATATATATATAACATATATATAATATATATACATGTATATATACACATATGTATATGTTATATATGTATATATACACATAAACGTGTGTGTGTGTGTGTGTATATATATATATATATATATACATATATATATATTCTGTGACAAAAGAGCCAAGAATAGACAATGGGGAAAAGACAGTCTCTTCAATAAATGGTGTTTGGAAAACTGTACAGCTACATGCAAAGAATGAAATTGGACCCCTACCTCACGCCGCTCACAGAAACCAACTGAAATGGATTCAACTTGAACGTAAGACTTAAAACCATAAAACTCCTACACAAAAACATGGGCAGCAAATTCCTTGTTATTGGTCTTGGCATTAATTTTCCAATTTGACACCAAAAGCAAAGGAAGCAAAAGCAAAAATAAATGAGTCTACATCAAACCCAAAAGCTTCTGCACAAGAAAGAAAACCATCAACACATTAGAAAGGCAACCTACGCAATGAGAGAAAATATTTGCAAACCATTAATCTAATAAGGGGTTAATATCTAAAATATATAAAGAACTCCTACAACTCAATAGCAAAACAAAATTTTTTGACTAAAAGAGCAGAAGAACTGAATAGACATGCAGTCTAAGAAGAAATGCAGATCACCGACAGTTATGTGAAAAACTGTTCAGCACAACTCATCACCAAGGAAATGCAAGTCAAAACCACAATGAGATACCACCTCAACACCTGTCACAATGCCTATTACCAGAAAGACCAGAAGTAACAAATTGTGGCGTGGCACGGCAGTGGGGAAAACACGTACACTGTTGATGGAAATGTAGATTGGTGTACCTACTATGGAAATGGGTGGTGGTCTCTCAGACAATTAAAAATACAACTACCATGTGATCCAGCCATTCCACGTCTGGGTAGTTTCCGTAAGGAAATGAAATCACTATCTCGAAAAGATATTTGTACCCCATGTTCATCGTACCATTATTTATAAAAGCCATGACATTCATTAAGTGATGAATGGATAAAGAAAATGTAGGGGCGCCTGGATGGCTCAGTTGGTTAAGTGACCAACTTGGGATCAGGTCATGATCTTGTCTGTGAGTTTGAGTCCCGCATCGGGCTCTGTGCTGACAGTTCAGAGCCTGCTTCAGATTCTGTGTGCCTCTCTATCACTCTGCCTCTCTCTGTCTCTCTCAAAAATAAACATTTAAAAAATTTTTTAAAAAATGTAGAACGTGTATAGCATGGAATGTCACACAGCCATAAACAATGAAGGAAATCCTGCCATTTTCTACAACATGGATGGAACTTGATGGCATGCTAAATGAACTAAGTCAGATAATCTGTGACCCCACTTATATGGGAAACCCAAAAACACTGAATTCATGGAAACAGAGAAGAGATTGGGGGTGTCCAGAGGCCGGGGATGGAGCTGGGGTGGGTGATAGATGAACAAGGTCCAAGTGCCAACTTCCAGTTATAAGATAAATGAGTTCTGGGATGGAGTGGATAGCCTGGCGCCTGTAGTCCACAGTACTTTATTGGAACGATGCTGACAGTAGATCTTAAATGATGTCATCACAAGAAAAATAAACTCATAACTACGTGAACGAGGGATGTTTCATAAGTTTATTGTGTTCCTTTCACACTATGTACATGTATCAAATCATTATGTTGTGTGTACACCTTAAACTAACACAGAGGTGTATGTCGATATCTCGATAAAAATGGGGGGGAAACACATCCTGTAAAGCTACAGATGGGTCACAAGTTTTACTCAGAGCCTCTCACAGAGGAGTTTTACAGTTGTCACACAATTGACGGGGGTCGTAAGGTAAATACAACAGGTTTGTTGGATACAAAGAATGAATAGCATCTCCCTCAGTTACCCTTATGGTAAGGGTCCTGGTTACAATGAACAATGTCTTCAGCCACGTTTTTGCTGAAAACCGTAATAAACTTCATAGGGCTGATTCTCGTATGAATCCTTCGTTAGTGCTGCCTGCATCCCACCAGGCAGCAAGATTCCGCAAGGCCGATTTCCTCGCCGGGAAAAGTGCTCATAGCTTGTAGAGTTCCGAGTCCTCTTATTTCCTGTCTGATGGCATCGTTGAATTATCCATAACTCTTGTCATTTGTATTTTAATGTTTGTATTTGGTTTTCAGTCAGCATCCCATTTTTAGTCTTTATTATGTTTCTACATGTGCAAAAAAAACTAAAAATAATTTTGCCCAAATAACACCAGCGTTTAAAATACCGTTTTCAGACACTTGCAGTATCGGTGGAACGAAAAACAAAAGTTGTGCTACGTGTCTCAAGGCGTTGCCAGCTTCACTTACGGCTACGAGTACCTGGGCTGTACCCCCAGACTGGTCCTTACGCCCCTCACCAACAGGTGCCGGCTCACGCTCACGGGGGCTCTACTCCTGAATCTCGGAGGCTGCCCCTCTGGGCCCACCGGGACAGGCAAAACAGAGAGTGTCAAAGATCTAGCAAAAGTAAGCGGTTTCTGTATCCAGAATAAATACACAGACTTTAACAGTATCCTAAATTTACACCATTCTGCTATTGAGATGTTGGTAACATTTAACAGACGCCCCACCGTGCTCATTAATTCATGTAATTCATCCTTTAATTCCTAAATGTCCACAGTGCACTGGGACTTGGTGTCTCTGGGAGCCCAGTGAGCTTCGTGTTTGGGATTCTAATGTACTAGCTGATGCGTGAATGGTGGTCTTGTCCCCCTTCTTTTAAGGGTGATCCATTCTTTTGAGCCCCCCACACAGACTTTTACCTAGTCTTTGTGACTAATAGCACTGTGTGTGTGTATGCGTGTGCGTGTATATAATGTGTGTGTATGAAAGAGAGACAGATCAGAGACAGAGAAGTAACTGATGAATGCACAGGGTTTGACATCCCTGGAATGACATCATTGGAATGCTTTTTTCTTAGTTACTTGTTGGTGTGTTTTAAAAACATGGCCTTAGACTTCCGTGTACTAATCGACTTAACAAATAGTGCGTGTGCATTCAGACTCGACTACGTTTTGTGTATTTCTAAATTTGGTAGGTAATTCATGCTTATATTGCAACGTTTTTAAGAGTAAAGACATTTTATTACTCTAGAAGTTTTAACATTAGTATTTTGTGTCAGAAGTCGAGAAATATACTAAAATAATGTTTTTGTTTCTCAGGCCTTAGGCAAACATTGTGTGGTGTTCAACTGTTTTGAGGATTTGGATTATAAGGTAAAGTCTATTCATATATATGCAGAAAAATATATTGTACACATAAATAGTTCATTGAGGATTGAAAGAATAAGGAAAATATTTTCTCTTGAAGAGACATTAAGTATTAACCACTGCAAATGCTATTAATTCTTTTAAATTAACGTAACTGAGACTTAAAACATTATGCAGTTGAACTACTTAGGACAGTGGTTTTCAAACATTTTGATGGGGTATCTTTCCAAACAAAATCTGTTACAGGATGTGAATATATTAAGAAATTGAGTACCGCTTTATTAATGTAAATTTATAAGTTCTAACCTTATACTTTTATTTACTGAAGAGGTAACCACTAAGAACAATGAGGCTGTTAACACAGAGATGTGAGTCAGAGTTGTAATGGACAATCACGAGTTTTTGTCAGCCTTGTTTTGATTGCACGTGGCCTAAGATGTAGCTCATAACATTCTGAAATATTTGTGGAAATTTTGTGTACCTCTGTGCCTCTCACCAATTTACTTGAAGTTTCTAAACACTCCAGTTTATTTGAACTTGCGTGTTAAGTTCAAACCGGTTACCTTTTATTACTGTTGGTTTATGTGCGGTTCAAAGTCCATTATGGTGAGACCTTGCCTTTTCAGTTTGTGCTCACTTAGCACATCAAAAATATCAGTAAGCTCTAAACAAGCTGATTGCACTGGTATCATTAAGACCCTCAGGAAGTAGAGTCTCTTGTCTCCTTCCGGTGGGGTGAGGGGGTGGGGGGAACAGGGCAGCCTGGAGCAGAGGGGACTGAGGCACCTGCCCACGCAAAACCCGAGGGGGAGCCAAGAAGCCTGCTAATCAAGATAAACAATATTTTAATGCAATACTTCTTTAGAATCAAAATTAGTGCTCCTAAACCCCATGATAAACTGAATATCAAAATTTTAAATAAAGACACGATCTGATTCCTGCAGCCACTGTGGCTCCCGCATGCGCTCCCGTCCCCTGAGCCCCAGCACTCCCGTCCCCTGGCCTGTCCTCATCTACACAGGATGGGATTTTTTCCTACGGAGTTTTCCCTTGTTTCTGCCGCCAGCCTTGACGCACTGGTAGGTTCCAGACCGAGCATCTCCCAGGAGCCAGCGCCGAGAGCCCCGGGGCGCAGGCCTACACCTGCCAGGACTCTGGGCGGCCACTCCGTGACCCAGCCCCCCCACAGGCCCTCAGGGCGTCACCCAGCAGCAGCCCACCCTCCACTCACCCCGAGGCTGCAGATGTGAGGACCCCTGTGCCTGGGGGCCCCTGCCCACGCCCCAGAGCGCCCCCAGCGCCTGCCTGCCCTGCGGGGTCGAGCACCTGCCCGGTGCCGGGAGGCTGTGCACCTGTTCGGGTAACAGGCCGAACGCGGGCGCGGAGCCCTGGCCCCAGGCGAGCGTTCACCTGTGTAATAATTGTTTTCAAGATCATGGGAAAGTTCTTCCTCGGACTGGTTCAATCAGGAGCGTGGTGCTGTTTGGACGAGTTCAATCGGATTGATATGCGGGTCCTCTCTGTGATTGCGTCGCAGATCCTAACTATTAAGGCCGCAAAAGACAGCTATTTGGTCAGGTATCGGTTCAATTCGTTTCGTTACTTTCTATCGTATATTTGTTCTCCAGTCAGAGTTTGGGTTGTTTTTTTCCCCCCTAAACACAGACCCAAAGTATTGACGTTTATCTTGAATGTCTCCTTTGCTTGTAAAGTAACCTGCAAATATATGGAAACTAACTTTCAAGTTAGTATCCAAGCTCCTGCCCAGCCTTGGAACGGTCTTCAGAGCCCCCAGGACGAGGTCAAAAATATATTCCAATCACTTTTACGTCAGGGCTTAAATTCTCTTAGTACCTATTTCATTTGAAGAAACCAAAGTCTTTTTCTTTCATTCTACATCTTTTTTAAAAAATAAAATGATACTGGCCACACACCTGAAGCCCTCTCTCAGCCCATTACTCTGAATTAATATCGAAATTGTATCGAAAAAAATCCTGTAAAAATACTGTTTGTTCGGATTACTAATGTTTACTAATCCAAGCAAACACATCTTTCTTGTCAGGTACATTCAGGAACTTACGTGATTTACTTTATGGTCATAATTGGATTTGTGGGTTTAAAATGTCTATTACAATCTAATACTTCTTTTAAAAAAAGGGGGGGGGTCCTTAGGCTTTGTTCCCAGTGTTCTTCCTTCCCTGCTTCGACCACCCCCCTAGTATTAGATATCCATAACATCACCAGAGGATTTCTCTCCATGGTCCCCCGTCTGGTGCTGGCAGCAGGGCACTAATGTCCATGCCAAGGGTTCCCCTTCACAGCGTTCCCAAGATTACTGAATTGGGGAGTGGAGGACTGGCTGTGTTCCATGCTAATGCAGGAACTCTGTGCCGTGACCGCTCTGCCTCACAGTGTCACCAAGGGAGAACCCCATGTCCGAGGGTCTCCTAGGGTTTTTTTCCCTGTTAAACCCGTTCGTTCAGGTGGATGCCTTCCAACCTTAGGCCCCACAAAACTCTTCACACACGATCAAATAAATCTGAACCCCTGCAGGGCTCGCAACTTGGGCTCAAGATGAGCCTTTTCTTTCCCCTCTTAACGTTGTTTTCCCCCAGTCTGTGCTGTTTGAATATAAATGGAAAACAGCCTTAGGAAAGTTCCCAAGCTCACTTATAGTTTTAACATACTTGGGCTTAGAGAAAACCGTCTTCTTAGTGGTGAATCATAATGTACAGGGGAGGAATATTTTTCCTTTACTCTTTTAGGTTCTTTTGGCTGACATAAGATAAATTAAACAGGGGAACAATTTAATTTCCTGTCTAGGGGAGCCTCACACAGATGTGAGAGGTTCAAATATAATTAAGATTTGTATGCCTACCCGAGCTAAGGAGAAGGGGAAGGGGGCTGGGGCTTCAAAGGGAAGGAAGAGAACTCACAGGGAGATGGGGAGAGCAGATGTCTGGTGAAGACATAGTTGGCGTGTGCTGCAAAGACCATGGGACAGAGAGGAAGTGGGACGAGCAGGTTCTGCTGAGCTCCCCACAGCTCCCCACACCCAGCCCACGCTCTTTGTAGGTGTCTCTGGTGACCACTCTCTTTCTGGACCAGGTCCTCTGTCTAAATTCTTAGAAGCAGTTAGGGGGGAGGTAAAAACTTCTGAGTTTTTTAGGCCTTCGTTGTTTTCAGCTAAAACTAATCCACATACGAAAATGGCACAGGGGACGGGGGCGGGGGGGTGGCTCATTCTGAACCCCTTCCGATGTCTTCTAGGTTTGTACTGGAAGGAAAAAAAATTCGTATCAATATGTCTTGTGCAGTGTTTATCACCATGAATCCTGAGTAAGTACCGGTTAATCAGTGCTGGGAGTGGAGACAGGTCAAATCCTTTCCTTACATCTTAGCCATGATGCAGTTGTCTGACCTTGTAATCTACATTCACTTGCCAAAACCTGAATCTCTCTACCCGCATGTTTCTAAAGGGCTCTGGCTCCGTACTTATCCACATGGATGTTTCGGACTGAGGGACTTTTTCACTTCATGAATAGCCAGAAGGAAAGGCAAAGGTCGGCAGTTTGTCACAAAGAAGACAGACAAAAAAAGGGGGGAGGGAGAGAGAGAGTAGCAGAGTGAATAGAATATGGTGGCCATGAAGAGTGGAGGCTGGGCGGGCTCAGGGAATGTGGATGGTCCCCTCTGCTGAGGGGAAGTAGGGGCCATGAGATGAGGCACAGGAAGAAAAGACGGTCAAGATGGAAGCTCTTGAGACGAAAAGTACAGTAGAAACTGTCTTGCAAACTTGTCTTCCGATAAAGGTCATGCAGAACACCTGGGTGGCTCAGTCAGTTAACCGTCCCACTTCAGCTCAGGTCATGATCTCTCGATTCGTAAGTTCGAGCCCTGTGTCAGGCTCTGTGCTGGGAGCCTGGAACCTGCTTCGGATTCTGTGTCTCCCTGTTTCTCTGCCCCTCCCCCCCCACACTCTGCCTCTCTCTGTGTCTAAAAAAATAAATAAACATTAAAAATTAAAAAAAAAACAAATAGAGGTCACATAGAAAGCTAACCAGATTATTTGGAGGAAGACTATATTGTGTGGTTCCTCATTAGAAAAACTGGAAAGTAATGGGGTTTTTTGTTTCTCTGTTTGTCTCACCCTCTTAAGGTACAAAGGGCGAGTAGAACTCCCAGATAACTTAAAATCTCTGTTTCGCCCGGTGGCAATGATGGCTCCACATTATCAAATGATTGCTGAAATTATGCTGTTTTCAGTCGGTTTCAAATCTGCAAAATCCCTCTCTGGAAAGCTGGTTAACATTTATGAATTAGCTAACAAACAACTCTCACAACAGGTAACAAACTTCTTTCCCCAAAATAAAAGCAATTGTATAAAACTTGAAATGAGACTCCTGTGGTATTGGACCAGGGATGACCTAGGGAAATAATGGGGCTAGAATCTCGTTAGCACATCAAGTTCATGAGCCAGCTGGACCTAAGGTGATGTGTGAAATCAGGCAGGGCTCTAAGCCTTCCCGCTGGGACCTGGAGACGATCCTGAAGGGTCTGCTATTTTATTTTAAATGACGGACCACTTTCTCCATAGAGAAAGCACTGATTCTCACGCTTCATTGTGCTTTGAAATAAGGGGGAGGACCCGCTGAAACACCAGTCACTGGGCTTTATCACAGGCCTTCCGATTGTCTGGGGTGGCGCTTGAGAATGTGTGTTCCTAACAAGCTCTCAAGCGTTCCTGATGCTGCTGATCTGAGCAGCATGGTCTGAAAATGACTGCTGTGGGTTATAAGGAGTATTTGTCTGTAACCCAACTTGGTTTGGACAGCGAACGTGCTTTTTAGATGGAGGCTTAGGGGGTGCTCCTGGGGGGCTCAGTCGGTTGAGGGTCCAACTCTCGATTTCAGCTCAGGTCATGATCTCACAATTCATGAGATGGAGTCCTACGTCAGACTCTGTGCTGAGGGCACAGGGCCTGAGTGGGATTCTCTGTCTCCCTCTCTCTCTGCCCCTCCCCCTGTGAGCTCTCTGTCTCTCTCAAAATAAATAAGCTTTTTTTTTTTTTTCTTTTAAAAAAGAAAGGCTTAGGGGCACCAGTTTGGGATGGAAGTGGGGGTATTGGAAGCAAAATGGAGGCTTTCTTGAGTTATATCGTGGTCTCTTTCTCCACAGCATACATGATTAGGGATTTAACTGTGTAGGGTACACATTTGTTTCCAGGTCGTCCCATTTTTCCCTGAGAAAGTTAATCATTCCAATATTTTAATGCGTTATAGGTTCATTATGATTTTGGCTTGAGGTCTCTGAAGACTGTTTTAATACTGGCCGGAAAGAATAAATGGGAGTTAAAATGGTAAGTTGAGTTTCGATTGAGTGTTAGGGCACAGAGAGTTATACAACACAGGGACAATAATTTGTAAAAATCTAAGTAGTGAGGGAGCTCTCACAGCATATTTTATCTCAGAGATAAAATATAGTAGAGGTGTTGAAGAATGTGAAAGAAGAGGAAGGAAAAAATGCACAAAATCCCTCGTTATTTTTTCCCCAAAGAACCTGTTCATTAAAAAAAAAAAAACAAAAAAACCTGTATCTTAGGGACACCTGGGGGGCTCAGTCGGTTAGGCGTCCGACTTCGGCTCAGGTCACGATCTCACGGTTCGTGGGTTCGAGCCCCGTGGCTGGCTCTGTGCCGACAGCTCGGAGCCTGGAGCCTGCTTCCGACTCTGTGTCTCCCTCTCTCTGCCCCTCCCTGACTCGCTCGCTCTCAAAAATAAAGCTTAAAAAAAAAAAAAACAAAAAAAAGGCTAATTGCCCAGTAAAAAGTACTTAATAAATGTTAGCTCTTAGGTATCTTTATTAAGGATCAAAGACTTGAAAATTACCACCATGCTGATAACTCCAGGACCGTCCGTCACCTGGAGACAGGAAGAACACTTTGCACAGAAAACTCTTCTTTTGCGTCTCTACAATCTTTTCAGACCAGTCGCAGTTCGTTCTTTCGATGGCCTGTTTGATGTACGAGAATATGTAATAAAGGGTTAAATGTGTAAAATGCTGTTATGGGGCAACATATCATGTGACAACTTTGACATCTGGAGCCCTTTATGCCAATTAACAGAAAACTTAAGCTGGCTTCAACAGGAGAGGGAATTTGCGGTTTCTCGCAGAAAACCCAGAGGTGGGCGGGGTCTGCTCCTCGCATGCGGGTTTCGGTGTTATTCCTCTGCGATGTTGTCAGCCCTGCAGCCCTGCGCGTCCTGGCTCGGTTGGTCCCCTTTCAGGTGGTTTGTAAGGCTCCCCGGAGCTTTCCGCCCCACTGAACCGGAGTCCCGAACCACTCCGAACACACAGGTCGTTGGAATCACTGTGTCCTCGTGACTGCCATGGACCAGAGCTGGGATCATATTCCTTTAAGGAATATTCATTAGGCCCCATTCTCGCCTTTTAAAAACCCCCTGATAATCATGGCCTGAACACACCGCCTGGGCAAATCGGAGACAGACTACAGTCTGAACCTGAAGCTAGTGGGGAAAGAAGTAGGATCTGCACAGAGGGCATTCGGGCAAGGGTGACAGCCGGTGACCAGGAGCGGCAGGGGCGGCCAGCCGTCCTGGTCACCAGCATGAGTGGCGTTCGCACGCACAGCCCCTGGACCCATTATGTTAGCCATCAGGTCCTCCCGGGACCGGGACTATAGCATAGTCTTGGCCATTGTTCCCAGCTACGTGGCCTGCGAGCCGACGTCGTCTCTGGCCCACCTAGAGATTTTTCATAGATCATTATGTTACTTTCCATTTCATATTAGCCCAAATTCGTATCTGTTTGCAGCTAAAACACCTTACTGATACAACGCCCATCCCTGAATCAGTGACTGGGGAATGGCATTATCCTGAGTGTTCGAGACCAGCCAGGGCCCATCTCTGGATCTGGGGACCAGATTAACCTCACCCACACCGCATGGCTGCTTTGCAGTGAGGGGGAGGAGGAAAGGATGTGGGGATGCCCATCTCTGAAAAAGAACATGAATGGCCTTGAATGTCAGCAGAGCGTACCTGCTAACCTGTTCTTCACATGTCTTTTCTTCTTCCACGGAAGTAACGCTAATGGCAATCTTTCTGAAAAGGATGAAAGTCTGATCCTTATCGAAGCTATAAGAGAAGCTAGTTTACCAAAATTTCTCCCTCAAGATGTCCCACTTTTTGAAAAGATTATAGCAGACTTTTTTCCTGGAGCAACAGTTTCGACAGTAAATCAAGCTGCCTTGGAGGTAATAAGGCTTTTGAAAATCATCACAGATGATTTAGATGAGGAATATTAATTACGATAAAAAGCGTGATGTAAGTTAAAAATATTATAGTTCTTCCTGAAATAGTCTATTCGTGTTATAGCTGGGGGGATAAAAATACTTGCATGTATATTTTCCCCTTGGGAGAAACCAGCATCGACGAAGAAGAACAGACTGTAGCTTCAAGCGAAGAAGGTGCCCCATATTTTGTTCCCTGGTTTTCCCACCTTTCTGGGAGTGGTAATGTTTTCTCTTCCTCCTTTAAAGGGGTGCTTTAAGAATCAACTTGGGTCAGAATTGTGAAAAAAAGACTTTCACATGTAAATATTTTGTGATTGTAAAAAATCAGGTATTCTGATTGTAGAGCCCCCTGTTTTCCTTCTTACACCTGCAGCCTTACGGTCATTTCCTTAGTGCGGTTGGACCTCGACAGCTCTCCTACTGGGAGCCTGCCTCCCGCTACCCCCTGGCTTCATCTGGGACCCGGGGCCGCCAGCAGTGCTTTCCAAAACATACATTTGGTCACATCAACAAAGCCACTGTTGGACAAAACCCAAAGTCAGTTACCCTGACGTATATGCTTACGATGCCTTTCACAGTCTGGCCAAACCGGGTCATCTCATATGTAACCCCATACCCAACGGGCAGAGAATACGTATGATTTGAAGGCCCACAGGAAACACTTAGCCAAAGAAGATCACTCGCTAGGTTATGTAGGAAGGTTTGGGAGAATTTTCCTTGGAAACCATGGGACCAGGAGTTTTATGACAGGATAGTTCTCTCACGGTTCTGGTCGTGTTGGGTTTCATATCCCCCCTGGGACAATTTCGTTAAACTGGATAACATTCTCATTTCATTGCGGTGTTCAAATGTACCGTGTGGATTTGAGCCAGCCACTACGTTAATATTCTTTCAGTTTCCAATTTCTGACGTTATTTGCCCGGTCATTCCTTATTTTCTTAATTTAGGTTTTCTCCATTACATAGATTTCCTAGAAGTTTATCTAATTGCTTTCTTCAGAAAAACAGCTTTTTATTTATTTAATATGTCTGTTTGATTTCTAGTCTTTCAATATCCAAATTAATATTTTTAAGTATCTTCCTTTATTCCTCTGGGTTTTGTGTTGTTTTTCTCTGTCCAGCTGTTTGAGGAAGATGTCTAACTCATGTAGCTTGTGTTTTTACTAATGTAAGTTCATAAAACTATGTAAATTCATCTAAGCACTGCTTTAGTTATGTATGTTTAAGTTTAGGTAGGTAGGGTTTTCCTAAGCATTTTTTCCTCAGAAATTTGATAGCTAATTCTTCCTTTTTTTTCCTAAGTGTTTTTTTTTTAATTTTTTTTTTAATGTTTGTTTATTTTTGAGAGAGAGACAGACAGAATGTGAGCAGGGAGGGGCAGAGAGGGAGGGAGACACAGAATCCAAAGCAGGCTCCAGGCTCCGAGCTGTCAGCACAGAGCCCCATATGGGGCTCAAACCCATGAACCATGAGATCATGACCTGAGCCGAAGTCAGATGCTCAACCGACTGAGCCACACAGGTGCCTCTCCTAAGTGTTCTTTTAAGAAAGAGGTTTTTCATGCTTTTAATTTCCAGGTAAAGGATCTTTTTATTTTCTGATTTTGTCACTAATTTCTAGCCTTAGTGAATTATGTTCAGAGAATATGATCTTTGTTTTTTTTCCTCAAGAATTTAATTTAGACTTTTTAATGGCCTAATATATAGGTAATTTTTGCGAATATTCCCTATCTACATGAAAAAATAAAGATATGTTCTCTTATCCACCGCAAATGTAGACAGAGTTCAGTTTATCTCCATTTGTTATGATTCTGTTAAATTAACATTTGTTAAGTGGGGCACAGGGTGCGGGAGGGGGAACCACGGTTCAACAGGCCACCACGAGAGACACTGAAATAGAGACTCTTATTACAGGTGCTGGAGGAAGTACCCTGTTACAGGCCTCCAGGGCCCCTCAGGGCAGGGTGCAGGCAGAAAGAGGCGAGCCCCGGGCACATCCCTTCATCAGGGTCTGCGGCTAGCCTACTTTGGGGTCTCCAGGCTAAGGCTGGATTGGTCAAGTCACACCAAATACAGCAGGGTCTTGGTAAGGTCCACTCGGATCCTTCCTAAACCGTGACCCGGGGAAGGCCCTGGGCGGCGGGGAAGACCTACAGGAGCTCCCACCTGCTCCCGCCTCCGTGGGCTGCTGTGGTGGTTTCATGTCCCCAAGGGCTGTTGGGAGGAACAAAAGTACCTTAGCTGAACCTTCAACCCCATTTTTCCCTGTCCTATTGATTATGTTCTGTGTCCCTATAGCCAGACTTGTTTTCCTTGGGCCCAGAGAGGTGAGTGAATGTCTCCTATTAGCACGTTTGTATTTACACTTACAATTTCTGCTTTCTACTAGTTGTTACTGTGTTGTTTGGTATATAAACATCAATACCAAGTCATTGTATGAGTTGTGCCCTTTAATAATGCACAGTGCTAGGGGCACCTGGGTGGCCCAGTCGGTTAAGTGTCTGACTTTGGCTCAAGTCATGATCTCACAGTTTGTGGGTGTGAGACCCACATCGGGCTCTGTGCTGACAGCTCGGAGCCTGGAGCCTGCTTGGGATTCTGTATCTCCCTCTCTCTCTGCCCCTCCCCTGCTCTCTCTCTCTCTCTCTTTTAAAAATAAATAAACATTAAAAAATAATAACAATGCACAGTGCTTTTGTATTTATTGTCTACTGCTTTTTGGCTTGAATTCCACTTTGGTAAGACTGGTACTCCATTTTTTGTTTGCCTTGTATACTTCTGGACTACTTTTTTTTTAATTTTCAAACTTTATAAATTCCACAGAGTGAAGTGGTTTTTTACTTTTGTTTTATTCTACTGATGTTTATGCAGGTTAATATTTTTATTCTAAGGGGTGACTTTGTACATTTGCATAGTAAGATCCATAATCTCCTACTTATTTGGGTATTATCTGTTAGTTCCCTAATGTGAACAATGAGGAAAATTAGTTCGTGTCTCTTTGCCCAAATTTACACAATGATATTACCTGCCCCCCCCCCCACTTTTTTAATCTTTGTGAATTAGAAGTGATATCGGTGACTGCGGGAAAGGTGTCCGTGAACTTCCTATGCCCTCCCCTTCCCCCCACCCCGGACCCCTGGCCTCATCCCTCCCCCCCTCCTTGGCTCTATCACTGCAGCATGGCCTAGCGACGCACTCAGCTATTTTCTGGTGTCATAGACTTTTTGGTGAAAGTCATGTCACATTTTTATATTTCTAGTGGTTTAGGCATAGTGAAATGCCTTTGATTTGAAGCTCATCTTGACTATGGCAACATTGCTGAATTCTCTTAATCAAAATTAGCTGTGATTTTGTATCTTCTCTTGGGGGTTTCCTCATACTGACAGTGGTATGTCCTCCCTCCAATCCTTGTGTCTCCTTCATATGATACTTTTCTGGGGTGAAATCCTTCCCGCGTTCCTGGGATGCACCATGCTCTATCGCCATGTGATTTTTAATACACCAATGGAGTAAGTTAGTTCATGTTTTATTTAGGATTTTCACATGTACACTTACACGTGAACTATCCTTATCTGTTTGTAGAATCAAATTATTACGAGCTCCTCAAAATAGGCTGAACAACAAATTTCTCTTGTTTTCTGAAAAGAACTTGCATAAGATTGGGATGAATTGTTCGTTAGATTTTTGGTCAAACTCACTGTAAAAGTATTTGGATCTGGGTTCTGTAGGGGGAGGCTTTGACTACTATTTCAACTTTCTGTTACTTAGTGATCACTTCACATTCCCTACTTTTTATACAACATTTCTGTGTTTCTAAATTCATTAACTTACTTCTCCTACTCTCATCAGTTTTCAGTCCCCACCACAGTCATGTCTTTTCTCATTACTCAACATTCTTTCTTGAGGTCTGCAAATAATTAGTTTTTTCAAAGAGCTAGCTTGTCATTTTGATTATTTTCCCTATTTCTTTAATGTGTGTATTCGATTGATTTCTTTCCTAAATTATTTACATATTCCTCTATTTCATTGGATTTGTTCTCCTGTTCCTTTGTCTAGTTTTTTGAGTTTAATGCTTAGTTTATTTACCTGTGTTTCCTCCTCAAGTATTTAAAGATCTAAGTTTTCTCTGCATATTCCTTTGCCTGTTTCCCAAAGGTTTTCACATGTAGTGTTTTAGTTAGCATTTCTCTATAAATGGTTTTTAATTGCCTTTATGATTATTTATATCCCAGGAGTTTGTTTGTTTGTTTTGCCAAATTCTGAGAATCTAAACTACCCTTTTATTATTAATCTCCATGCATGGTTAGTTTTGACTGGGGACCATATGCTAATGTATGTATTTATCCCTTTGAGATAACCTTCTTTGAGCATTCTGACATCCCCTAATGGTATTGTTTTTTAAGTGATTGATGTGAGCTTAAAATAATATGTATTCTGCGCTCAATGGGTATAGTGTTATATATGTACACTGTTCACCTTTGATATCTATTTTTTATTGATCCATCAGTTTCTGAAAGGGGTCTATTAGGATCTTAACTACTTTTGTTGATATATATTTTTCTCTCTGCCTTTCCCTCAAGTGCTGGCCTTATATAGTTTGAAGATACAAGGGATATGTATATGTATGTCTTCTTATTCTTCTTAAAATCCACAGATGAGTGACATCATATGATATTTGTCTTTCTTTAATTTTTAAATTTTAATTCCATTGTAGTTAACATACAGTGTTGTATTAATTTTAGGGGTAAGTATAGCAATTCAACAATTCCATATATTGAATGCATTCTTAACTGCCCCCCTCATTTTAGGCATATGGTGTCATACTCTATATGCTTTTATTTTGTGAATCCCTTGACTATTTTTATGGCTACATGTAGTTTTACCTCTTTTGTGCTTCCTGCTGTTCTTACTTCTGCTTATGATCTGCCCTTTTCACTCAATCTCCTTTATCATGTCTTGTAGGGCTGGTTTGGGGGTCCTGAATTCCTTGAAATTTGTTTGTCTGGGAAACTTTATCTCTCCTTCTGTTCTGAAGGACAGCCCTGGTGGATAGAGTATTCTTGGCAGGTGTTTCCCTTTCAGTACTTTAAATACACCATGCTGCTCCCTCTGGCCTACAGAGTTTCTGCTGAAAAGTCAGCTGGTAGCCTCGCGAGGCTTCTCTTATATGTAACTATTTTCTTTTCTCTTGCTGCTTTTAAAATTCTCTCTTTATCACCACTTTTTGCCATTTTAATTACCACATGTCTTTTTGTGGACCTCCTTGGGTTGATTTTGTTGGGGGCTGTCTCTGCCTCCTGGATCTGTATTTCTGTTTCTTTCGCCTGATTTGGGAAGTTCTCAGCTATTATTTCTTCAAATAAATGTTCTGCCCCCTTTTTTCTCTCTTCTCCTTTTTGGATCCCTATAATGTGAAGGTTATTGCACTTGAAGGTATCTGAATTCTCTTAACCTGTTCTCAGTCTTTATTATTCTTTTTATTCTCTCTGTTCAGCTTGATTGCTGTCCATTACTCTGTCCTCCAAGTTGCCGATCCATTCTTCTGCTTCCTCTAGTCTGCTGTTGATTCCCTCTTGTGTATTTTAAATGTCAGTTACTGAGTTCTTCGTCTCTGACGGGTCTTTTTTGTTTTCTCTCTGTGAGGGTCTCACTGAGGTCCCCCACTCTTTTCTCAACTCCAGTGAGTATCTAATGACCATTACTTTAAATCCTCTATCAGGCATATTACTTACCTTTGTTTTGTTTAGATCTCTTGATGTGATTTTTGTCCTGTCCCTTCATTTAGAACATACTCCCCTGCCTTCTCATTTTGTCTAACTCTCTGTGTCTGTTTCTGTGCGTTAGGAAAGTCATCTACATCTCTTGCTCTTGAAAGCAGTGGTCTTATGAAGAAGGAGTCATATGGTGCCCTCTGTTCTGTTCACTAGAACTTGGCATTTCAGGGGCATCTCCTGGGTGCGATGCATCTGCCCTGAATTGTGGCACAGCCGCTTTTGCCTTCAGTCCAGTCGTCTGTAGTGTCTCCCTCTGCCTGTTGTGGGCAGGTCCATCCCTGTGTTGTTAGTGGGCCAGTCTGGGACCCCCTCGGGCTTCAGTCGGGCCAGGCCTAGCATTTGCCAGAGCCTTGGTGGCATCAAACTGCAGGACACAGTCCCTGTGTTGGGTGGGGCCAGAGTCAAACTGGTATGTGTGGTTATCCTACCCTTTCCCTGTGGGGCAGCAGTCACTGCAGAGCGGTGCTTGGTTGCTGTTGGAGCTGTTTGTACCCTGCCATGCTTGTGGCCCCAATCAGATAGGCTTCTGCCCAGGGTGTGTTGGAGGGGACAGGTGTGCAGGAGAAGGTGCAGGGGCGGGGTGTGGGGTGTTAGCAAGGTTTGTGTGAGTGTATGGGGGACCTGGAGCTGAGGCCTGGCTGGAGGTGGTATGTCTGCAGGAGAACACAGGGTGGAGCACACTGTGCTGGAGAATGTCCCCTACAGGTGTCTGTGCTCCTAGGTCAGGGGACATGGGAGGGAAATGGTGCCCTCCAGCTTCCTTGTTCTTGGACAAGTCTCCTGAGATCCCTGCTCCTCTAGCACACATTCTGTGATTAGTAAATAAGCCTCCTCCCCTGTACCCCCGGTGTCGTTCAGACTGCTGCTTTGTTTGCTGTACCTCAGAGCAGCTGTTTTGTTTGTTGTGCTGTGTCTTTAAGGGCAAGGATTCAGCTTCCTGTCTGAGCTGCTGATTTTTAAAGCTCCAGGTGTTATGCCCCACTAATTGTAAGAACTCTCCAAGGTAGGCCCCTCTGGTTTTCAAAGCCAGATGTTTTGGGGAATTTGTCTTCCCCTCGCAGCACCCCTATGTCTGGGGGGCCTGGGGTGGAGTCAGCTCCTCCTCCCTGCCCACGCCTACAGGTCCCTCCCTCCCATGGACAGTGTCACAGGTCAATTTGGGTCCCAACCGCATCTCTGCCCTTCCTGCACTCTTCAGTGTGGCCTCTTGTCTACATTTAGCTGTGGAGAGTCTTTGGGTCACCTTCTGGGTCATTGATGCTGATGTGAGCCTTGTCTCCTTGTATCCGTTGTGTGTTGTGTCCGTGGGGTGAGGTGAGACCAGGACCCGCCTCCTCAGCCATCTTCCCTGAAAGTCTCTCTGGAAGTTTTTAAAACTTTCATTTTGTCCTTGATAGTCTAAAGCTCACTTTAAATTCTCTAGTTATGAAGTTTCATATTCTATTAGCCCTTTTAATTTGTAGTCATTTATTTTTAGTTCTCTAAATTGATAGGAAGGAGACTTACACTGTGAGATTCTTCATCTAGATTTTTCCAGACCAACAAATGGTAGGTTCAAACTCTAAGCTAAGTAAGCTGAATAAGCTTACCTATTTTCACAGCACTTACATGAGTTTTAGACTTTGTAGATTTTTTTGTATTCTTATTTTAATGAGAAAGCAGTTTGATATCAATTATATATATATATATATATTCCTGGAGAAGCACAGTGGATTTTTGCACCTAAGCTATTGCCTGTATTTTGAATATTTATATTTACGTTTTGAGGATTTTCACTTGGCTAGAAAAAAGGAAGGAAAATGTTCGTTGACAGGTTTTGCTTTCTCTGTCTTATATAAGCATTTTTCATCCCTCCCCAGCAGGACCTACAGATTCCTAACTCTACTTCCTCCGTTATATGTTCCCCTTAACATTTCTCAAGTCACAGCTAAAACAAATAGCATTGCCATCGTGACAGCATTTCTACATGCACATCAATGATCTGACTTTTTAACTTCATTATATATTCACCTTTTCATCAGTTTTACAAGTCAGTTTTTAGCAGTCTGAGCTTGTAGAAAAGTTGTGTAGAAAAGTTTTCCATAAAGCATATCAGTTTATTCTGCTCCTTTCCTGTTCAGATAATTTGCACATTGCTAAAATATGCAGGCTATCAACTGTTAAATAAACAAACTGTTAATAAAATGTTACCAAATAGTAATAGATGGCTCAAGAAATCGCACAAAGATCACAATTCAAAGTTCTAGTTTTAATATTAAGCTTGGAATAATCCAATCTTTTATTTAATGGTTTATTTTTGATGGTTTACGCAATGAGCAGTCATATAGCGTATTCACACAGGAATATATGTTATTAAATATTCTTCAGGTGTGCTGTTTACACTTCCAGTTCATTTGAGATACAAGAATTCGAATTGCGTGCCATGGTGATTGGAATCCATCCAACTTGTTCACGTTTCCGTCTCCGACGGTGTCTGCAGTGTGGGTGGAGGAGGGTCATTAGCTCAGAGAAACCAAGGGATTAACAGAGAATTACTGACACCATATCCTGGAATAAACTATATATCATTTGTCATCCAGTTGACTTTACGGAATATCACTTACAGCCATAAACACTTTACAGTATGATTATGATTTTATTTTAAAACCTTCCGTGAAAACCTTTAAGCAACTGGGATGACCTGTCTGAATATCTCTTCCTTGCTCTCCCATTTCTGCTGATCTTCTGTGCCCCTCATGCTCTCCCTATCCACCCCTGCGGGACTGTTTGCTCACATCCAGGGAGGTGTCTGGGTTTGTGTTACCCGTGGCAGAGAACCCCTGGCCCCTGCCTCTAAAACTGCTCCGAGTACACGCCTTAAGAGGTGTCTCATCACCTCCGCTTAAAAGAGGTTGCTCTCTTCCTGCCTCCAGGGGCCTTGCCGTAGGAACTACTCGTTCTCCATTTGTATAGTCCTGCTGAGGGTTCTGGGTCTCCTTCGGGTGCTCCTTTGTCCCACTGTGGGAATGCAAAGAATAAGAATTGGACGGGGAGAGGTCGGTGAGAAAAAGGATAAATCCCCCTTTTTCTGTAGGCAGTTACCAATAGTCTTGGCCCCTCTGTAGAAGGAAGCCCGGCCGCCCTTATAATTCCTGTGTTAAAATATTGAGTATCTTTCCAAGCTGCAGCCACTTCCTGGATGCTTTAATGTATAATCACATCAAGTCTTCAATCTTAACAAATTTTACTAACTATCCTAGAATATTCTGAACACAGAAACGTTAAAATAATTGTCACAAAGCTGAAAATCTACCTTAATGGTGAATGGAATTACACAAAGAGACTCTTTTAAATTTTCTTTTAGTGTAGGATAATTAGACAACCGTACTATGGTAACAGATGGTTCTTAAATGCATCTTACAGAATAAATTATTAAATTGGGGGAAGGTCTATGAATCTGCTACCAGGGATCTGTGAACATAAAATTTTGTGTGTATCGTATTTTGGGGGGAAAGTAATAATCAGGTTGATGAACGAAACAATTAAGAACTGCTATCTTAGAGTGCAGTATTCAGTACCTAGTTAAGAGAGATTTTGAGGGATTATGTATTAAGGGTTCAATTGCAATGCGTTTTAAGCGTATTTATTTTCTTTTAGGAAGTGGTATCTATCGCAACACAAAAGTTGGGCTTATACCAGTGGCCAGCTCAGAACAAGAAAACCATACAGTTTTATTATCAACTTCAGGTAAGTGTTGAATGGCACGTTAGCACCTCTTTGCTCCTGCATTTTAATAGGTCTGATCAAGGAGAAAACCAGAATAATGATAAAAGAGAACCAGTCTAATGTTCTTCAGAGTAAAGTGGCTTACTCATTTATTTGCCCACATGTGGCTATTCAACCCTGCTGTAACTTTGAACAGATTCATTTTCTTCACCCTCATCCCTTTTAATATATAATTGTAAAAAAAACCTAAAAATGTGGTATAAATGTTCTGCCTCCCATAACTATACCTTCTTTGAATTTCCTATCCCTATGAATGACCATTTGGAAAAGGTGATGCATTTCACTGATGACTAGTAAAATTGTATTTGCCATTTGAGTTTCCAAAGAACTGCCAGATTATGTAATGTACTCATTTCTCAGTTGAATTTTTTTGTCCTTTTCTTACCAAATGTGTAGACTTGTCATTATGCATTTTTTTTATATCCTATTCCTTTATTGTTTATATGCATTGCAAATAAATTCTCCAAGTCTTGGGTTTTGAGAAATGTTCCTACAGTTCAGTAGTGCAGGAGACATTGTTAATGTAGTATAAAGTCCATTGATTTTTTTTATGGTTTGTGTTTTTCTGAATTTTTAGAAATCTTTTCTACCCTATTTCATAAAGATATTTTCTACAATTTTTTCTAAAAGTTTTTGATATTTGCAAATATCCCATTTTTAAGTTGTCAGGAATTTATTTTCCTCAATGAGGATAAAGAGATTGGAATGGAAGTGAAAAACTGTTTTAGCTTTATCCATATTTGAATTTTATTGTATTTATGTGATGCATTATTAAAAATAACCATTTCTTTAATACTATTACAGTAGTCTAGAACAGGGTGAGGGACACTTTTAAGAGCTTTACCATCTGACCCTTTCCCCCTTGTCTTAGTCCATCCAGGCTGATATAACAAAATACCATAGACTGGGTGGTGTAAGCAACATTTATTTCTCACAGTTCTGGAAGCTGGAAAGTTTAAGATCAAAGCATTAGCAGATTTGGTTTCTGGTGAGAGCCCTTTTCCTGGCTTCAGATTGTCACCTTCTCACTGCGTCCTCACATAGTGGAGAGATCTCGAACTCTGGTCTCTCTTCTTCTCTTTATAAGGATACTCATCCCATCACAGACCCTCCCTCATGACCTCATGTAAAGCTAATTACCTACAAAGGTCCCACTTCCAAAATTATCACATTGGGTGTCAGCTTCAACATTTGAATTTTAGGGAGACACAGACATTCATTCCATAACACCGATCATGATTGGGTTGGAAAAGAAGATGGAATCAAGCAGATTTTACAAGAGATGAGGGACTTTGGACAGGAAATAAGAGAAGTGACAAGTGTGAAAAGAAGGTTTGGAATAGATTATGTTGACTCTGAAAATCATGTGAGATATCCAGATGGAAATATATAGTAGACTACTGAAACTTCACTCAGGCACACAGAGCCAAAGACTGGAAGAAATCTATACGTTAGGAAGTCATTAGAACTCGGGTTGTAGTTAGTGATATTCAAGTTGATGAGATAGGATAGGGCCAGTGTAGGAGAGAGAGAAGGATGAATTAGGGAAGACTGCACGGGCCCTATCCTATCTCATCGACTCGAAATGGCATTCAAAACTCAAAAGAGAGAAAAAACACAGAAGAGGAAAGCTGAGATAAATATATTATAGAAGCCAATCTTAGAGAAAGGTACAGAGATAAAGAAGAGTTGGAAAGTGAGATAAAGTGTCAAAAACAAGAACTGAAAGTTATTCTTTGAATTTTAAAATTGGGAGATTTCTGCACATTTTGACATAATTAACCTAGTCAATGAAAACAGAACACGCATTACAGCAGATTGAACAATAATTTGAAGGAAGGGTTTGTGGACACACAGATGTATTTGTAAATAAGAACCTTCAGATTTCAATTGAGGTGAACCATCAGTAAACAAAAATTAAATCATAAATCTGCAATTTTGTTTTAGATTTGTGTTGGTGTGATGTTAGTAGGCCCAACAGGTGGAGGAAAGACAACAGTCAGAAGAATTTTAGAAAGAGCATTAACACTATTACCAGTTGAAGACTTCCTGTCAACTAAAGAAAGGGAGTCTGCTTCACAGGTAAATATTGTACTAAACAAAATGTTGCTCTGTTTCTTCGGATCTTTATACTTCAGTAACATTTTATATCCTATTTATGTAATATGTTCTTGTTAAATTTATTGCTAGGAATTTTGTAATTAAGAATCATTGTAGTAAATGGAATTTTTTTTTCATTTGAATCTCAAACTAATAATTACTAGTGTAAAGTAAATCTATTGAATTATATATTTATTTTGTATTTAGTCACCTTAATGGACTAAGATGACTTAGTCCATTAAGTCAAGATGATCAATTGAGTCATCTTCAAAGAATATAATTTTGTCTCTTTTGTATTATTTATATGATTTATATTCTTATTGCATTGATTAACCCTCCAAGACAATGTTAACTGTAATAATATCATGCTCCTTACTTTATCTGAAATGTAGTTAATATTTCTACATTTAATATGGTATTTGCTCTTGGTTTATGATAGATATTCTTTCATACTTTGGAAATTTTCTTCTATTCTCATTATACTTTGGTTTTTGACTTTTGGGGTTTATTAAGTAATTTTTTAGAATCTTTTAGAATTTTTTAGAATATTTTTTTTATTTTAATTGGTTAATGTAATAAGTTATGTTGATAGATTTGCTAATGTTGTCGTCCTTGAATTCCTAGAATAACTCCCAACTTTTTCATGATATGTGTATTTTTTTTTCATTTAAATTTTAGTTAACTTACAGTGCAGTATTGGTTTCAGAAGTAGAATTCAGTGATTCATCACTTACATACAACACCCATGCTCATCCCAACAAGTGTCCTCCTAATGCCCATCCCCCACCCAGCCTATCCCACACCCTCCTCCCTCCATCAACCCTCAGTTTGTTCTCTTTCATTAAGAGTCTTTTGTGGTTTGTTTCTCTCTCTTCTCTTCTCCCTCCCCCCACATATGTTCATCTGTTTTGTTTCTTAAATTCCACACATGAGTGAAATCACACGGTATTTGTCCTTCTCCAACTGGCTTATTTTACTTAGTGTAATACATTCTAGCTCCATCCATGTCATTGCAAATGGCAACGTTTCATTCTTTTTGATGGCTGATATTTTATTTAATATAAAGTTAGATTCCAATAAATAATGTGTGCTTCAGTTATCTTATTTAAAGACTCGTTGGCAGTATATTCCAAAAGTTTTAGAAAGTCAAGTTCTCAGTTTTGTGGATTTTTTTTTCAGTTAGTATGCAATAGCCTGCGTCAAGATCATTGCTGTGACAGTTCATAGCCTTTATCGTTTCTACCCCCCTTATCAACAAGTCTGAATTAGTTCTTAACCAGTTGTTGCCATTGATAAGAGGTGAACTATCACAGCAGTAATAACTAATATTTATGGAGTACTAAATATGAGTCAAATACCAGCCTAAACACTTTTACTAGAATTATCTCATTCAATTCTAACAACAACCCTCTGGGCAGGAATTTGTTTTATTAAAAACATTTTTTAAATTACAAAAGAAGTATGTACAATTGTGAGAAACTTGGGGAAAATACAAAAACATAAAGAATTAATAACCACCTAGAGAGAATGTCTGCAGACACTGCTGTGTTCCCTTTGATTATTTTGCCTACACAACATATATTTTGAAATAATTGAGATAGTACTGTTTATAGATTACCTCAATTTTATTAATGTTGGCATTTTCACCTAATACTGTATACTGAGAATTAACCCCGTGTCATTAAAATTTTCTTACAATATCATTTCAATGACTGTGTTCTGTATATATGACTGTACTATCATTTATTTATAATTCTCTCATGTTAATGTTTTTAAATTTGGGGTTTTAAAAAATATAATAAAGTATCTAGGTTGGTGCAGGGCCTTAGGTAATGGAATTGTTTCTGATCTTCCTCCTTAGTTCATGGCTTTTTGCTAATTAGTCTGTTCAAGACCTTCTCTTTTGTTTCTTTTAGTTCAGTTTTATTTTCTTTCTTTCCTAATCTTACCCTCTCTTCCCTCTTCGTCATAGGAATTGTGTAATGTGTTTACTGTATGTCCTTGGGTATAGTATCCCTTGAAAATGTCTCTCCAGGAATGGGACTGGTTTGCAGTAGGGTAGAATTTCACTATCTACGGTGAGGTGTGATTGAGGGTGAAACTCACATATATAATGAGCCGTTTTAGGGTGTACAGCTCAGTGACAGTGCATTCACAGCGTTGTGAAGTCACTGCCTCTCTCTACTTTCAGAACTTTTTCATCACTGCAGGAGAATACCCCATATATGCCATTAAGAAATGTCTCCCCATTACCTTCTCTCTCGATTCTCTGGAAACCACTGGGTGGCTTTCTGTCTCTATCGGTTTTCCTATTCAGGATATTTTGTATGAAAGGAATCACAATGTGACCTCTTGTCAGGCTGCTTTCAGTTAGCATACGATTTTTGTTTTGTTTTGTTTTGTTTTGTTTTGTTTTTAAACACTTATTTATTATTGAGAGAGAGCGACAGAGCATGAGCTGGGGAGGAGCAGAGAGAGAGGGAGACACAGAATCCAAAGCAGGTTCCAGGCTCTGAGCTGTCAGCACAGAGCCAATGTGAGGCTCGAACTCACAAACCGCGAGATCATGACCTGAGCCGAAGTCGGATGCTTAACGGACTGAGACACCCAGGCACCCCTAGCATACGTTTTTGAGGTTCATTTAAGGTGTAGCATGTGTCGCTGCTTAATTCCATTTCATGGCTGAATAATGGTCCTTTCTATGGAATATTTTCTGGTCCATTCATCACAATGGATGTATGTGGATATATGTTTTAATTTTTTGTGGACATCTGTGTCTAGGAGTGGACCTGCTGGGTCACACACCAATTCTGTGTATGTTTCTGAGGGAGCACCAAGCTGTCCTCCACAGGGGCCAAACCATTTTGAATTACCAGCAGCACTGTGTGCGACTTCCTGTTTTCTCCCAAGCCTCACCTACACTTGTCTGTGGTTTTTTCCATTCTAGTGGATATGAAGGGGTGGGTATCTTATGGTAGTTTTATTTGCATTTCCTTAATGACTGACAGATGTTGAACACTTTTTGTGTGCTTATAGGCCATTTGTGTATCTTCTTTGGAGAAATATCTATTCACATCTTTTGCCCATTTTAAAATTGAATTTTCTTTTTTGTTGTTGAGTTGGAAGAATTCTTTATATAGTGTGCATATAAATCCCTTATCAGATACATGACTTACAGATATTTTTTCCTGTTCTGTGAGTTGTCTTTTTACTTTCTTCATAATGTCCTCTGATGCACTACAGGCCATTCATATTTATCAAATCCAGTTTATTTTTTCTTTTATTGCTTGTGCTTTTGGCGTCCAATCTAAGAATCTGTTGACAAATTCAAAGCCATGAAGATTACCCCTCTGTTTTCTTCTACTAATTGTGTTATTTTAGTTCTTAAATTTAAGTAACTCATCCATTTGGAGCTAATTTTTTTGTATATGCAGTGAAGTAGGGGTCCAACTTCATTCTTTTGCATGTGGATATTCAGTTTCCATTTGTTAACGAACTTATTATTCTTTTCCCTATAGAATGGTGTTGGCGTTCTTGTCAAAAATCAGTTGGCCATAGGGGGGCCTGGATAGCTCAACTGAGCATCTGGCTCTTGATTTCAGCTCAGGTCATGATCTCAGGGTTGTGGAATCAAGCCCTGCATTGGGCTCTCTGCTGAGTGTGGAGCCTGCTTAAGATTCTCTCTCTCTCTGCCCCTCTCCCCGGCTCCTGGTCTCTCTCTCTCTCTTTAAAATAATTTGCATTTGTTTCTGGACTTTCAGTTTTATTCCACTGTCCTATGTGTGTCCTTGTCCCAGGATATACATAATTTGATTATTGTAGTTTTCTACTAACTTTTGAAATTGGGAAGTGTGAGTCCTCTAACTTTGATTTGTGTCTGTTTTTGTTTTTTTAATATTATTTTGGCTATTTGAGGCCCCCTTGGATTCCATATGAGTTGCCCATTCTGTTCTTTTTTCTGCAAAAAAGGCTACTAGAATATTGATAGAGATTACAAAGTATGTGTAGATTACATGAGAGAATGTTACCATTTTAACAATATTAAGTTTTCTAGTTTACAAACACAGGATGTCTTTCCATTTTTAGATCTTTCAATAAGCAAGAAAATTTTTTTCTTTTTTGTAGTTTTCAGTATGTAAGTCTTTCTCTTCCTTGATTAAATTTATTTGAAAGCGTTTTATTATTTGGATGCGATTATAAATGGAATTGCTTTCTTAATTATTTCTTGTTGTTGTTGAAGTGGGTTCATTGGTGCTGTATAAAATGCAACTGATTTTTGCATGTTGATCCTGTACCCTACAAACATGCTGGTTCATTTCTTAGCTCTAGTCATTGTTTTGTAGATTTATTGGGATTTTCTGTATACGGAATCATGTCATATTTAAATAGAGATGCTTTACTTCTTTCTTCCCGATTTGGATGCTTATTATTTTTTTCTCACCTAATTACCAGGCTCGGACTTACAGTACAATGTTTGATAGCTGTGGCGAAAATGGGAATTCTTGCCTTGTGCCTGACTTTAGGGAGAAAGCTTTCAGTCTTTCACCATTGAGTATGATGTCAGTTTGCGTTCCTCATCAATACCCTTATCACAGTAAGGAAGTTCCTTTCTATTTATAGTTTGAGTGTTTTTCTCATGAAAGGGTGTGGAGTTTTATAAAATCCTTTTTCTGGCTCTATATGATCATGTGGTGTGTTTCTTTTGTTATATTAATATGGTATCTTACACTGATTGACTTTCGTTTGTTGAACCCACCCCTCCATTCTTGAGATAAATCTCATTTGGTCTCAGCAAATAATCCTTTGAATGTGTTGTTGCATTCAGTTTACTAGCACTTTCTGGAGGATTTTTGCATCTCTCTATTCATAAGGGATGTTGGTCTGTAGTTTCCTTATGGTGTCTTTGTGTGGGTTTAATGTCAGGGTAATTCTGGCCTCATAGAATGTGTTAAGAAGGATTTCCTCCTTTTCTATTTTTTGCAAGAGTTGGAGTAGCATCGATGTTAATGCTTTTTCAAATGTTTGGTAAGCGTTTCACTTGCCACCTGATTTTGGACTTTCTTAGAGATTTTGATTACTAACTCAATCTCTGCTTGTTACAGATCTGTTGAGATTTTCTATTTGCTCTTGTGTCACTTTCAGTCATTTTTGTTATTTCTAGGAATTTGTAGCCTGTAGATTATGTAATTTGTTGGCATACAATTGCTCATAGTGTTTTCTTATAATCCTTTTAATTTCTGTAAGGCACTAGTAAAGTCCATACTTTTATTTCTGATATTATTTATTTGTGTCTTTTTTGTTTGATGATTATTTCCTTTTAATTGAGGTATTGTTGACATACAGTATTATATTGTTTCAGGTGTGCAACATAGTGATTTGACCTTTATGTACACTGTGAAATGATCACCACCAGTCTAGTTACTGTCTGCCTTCATACACAGTTAACACGAGATTGCTGACAGTGTTCCCCATGGCGCCCCCATCATTTACTTATTTTATAGCTGGAATTTTGTACTTCTTAATTCCTTTCACCTCTTTTGGCCCCTCTCCCAATACCCTTCCCCTCTGGCAACCGCCAGTATATTCTCTGCATCTGTGAGTCTCAGGTTTGTTTTGTCCTCTAGATTCCACATATAAGTGAAATCATGTGGTATTTGTCTTTCCCTCTCTGACTTATTTCCTGAGCATAACGCCACGATCCAACCATGTTGTTACAAACAAATTTTATTCTTTTTTAATGTCTGAGTAGGATTGGTGTGTGTGTATGCGCGTGCGCGCATGTGTGTACACATCACATCTTCTTTATCCATTCACCCATCAGTGGACACTTAAGTAACTTTTATATCTTAGTCATTGTAAATAATGTTGAAATGAACATAGAGGTGAATATAGCAAATTAGTGTTTTTGTTTTCTTTTAGATAGATACCAAGTAGTGGGATTGCTAGATCATATGATAGTTCTCTTTTTAGTTTTGTTTTTTTAGGAGCCTCCATACTGCTTTCCATAGTGGCTGCACCAGTTTACATGTCCACCAAGAGTGCAAGAGGGTTTCCTTTCTACCCATTCTTGCCAACATTTGTTGGGGTGGTGGGTTTTTTTTTTTTGTCTTTTTGATAATAGTTGATAGAAGGTATCTCACTGTGGTCTTCATGTGGACTTTCCTGATGATGAGTGATGTTGAGCATCTTTTCGTGTCTCTGTTGACCATCTGCATGTCTTCTTTGGAAAAATTTCTATTCAGATCCTCTGCCCATTTTTTAATCAGATTGCTTATTATTGAGTTGCATATAAATTTTGGCCACTTACTCCTTACCAGATAGATGATTTGCAAACATTTTCTCCCATTTGGTAGGTCGCCTTTTCATTTTACTGATAACCACATTCACTGTGCAGAAGTCCCATTTATTTATTTTTGCTTTTGTTTCCCTTGTCTTTGGAGTCAGATCCAAGAAAATGTTACTGAGATCAATGTCAAGGAGGTTACCACCTATGTTTAATTCTAGGAGTTTTATAATGTCGGGACTTACATTCAAGTCTTTAATCCATTTTGAGTTAATTTTGTGTACTGTGTAAGATGTAGTGTTATTCCTCTGCACGTGGCTGTCCAGTTTTCCCAGAAGCATTTACTGAAGAGACTGTCCTTTCCCCATTGAATATTCTTACAACTTTGTTGTAAGTTAATGGACCATGTCTATGTGGGTTCATTTCTGGGCTCTCTATTTTGTTCCGTTGAAGTATGTGTCTTTTTATGCCAATATCATACTGTTTGGATCACTATAGCTTTGTAGTGTAGTTTGAAATCACACTTGATGCTTCTGGCTTTGTTCTTGCTCAAGATTGTTTTGACTATTCATGGTCTTTTGTGATTCCATACAAACTTTATTTGTTTAAGTTCTGTGAGAAATTGCCATTTGAATTTTGATAGGGATTGCACTGAATTTGTTGACTGCTTTAGGTAGAATTAACAATGCTTTAACAATGTTATTTCTCCCTAGCCATGAGCACAGAGTATCTATCCATTTATTTGTCTCTTTACTTCCTCTTATCAATGTGTTACACTTTTCAATATATAAGTCTTTCGACTCCTTGGTCAAATTTTTTCCCAAGTATTTTATTCATTTTGATGTGATCATCAGTGGCATTGTTTTCTTGATTTCTCTTTCTGATTAGTGTATAAAAATGCAACTGGTTTTTATATAATAATTTTGTATCCTGAAACTTTACTGAATTCATTTATTGGTTCTAACAGTTTAGGGGTGGAAACTTTAGGATTTTCTATATATAATATCATATGCAAATGGTGAGTTTTACTTCTTCCTTTACAATTTGGATGCCTTTCATTTCTTTTCCTTGCCCAGTTGCTGTAACTAGGACTTCCAATACTATGTTGAGTAAAAGTGGGGAGAATAGAATCAGAGAATAGAACCACCATTAAGTATGATAGTAGCTATGGGTTTGTATATATGGCCTTCGTTATGTTGAGGTACATTACCTCTATAACCACTTTGTTGAGAATTTTTTTATAAACAGATGTTGAATTTGTCAAATGCTTTTTCTGTATCTGTTGAGTTGATCATATTATTTTTATCTTTCATTCGTTAATGCAGTGTGTCATACTGATTGATTTGCAGGTGATAAATCCACCCCTATATCCCTGGAATAATTCTCACTTGGTCATGGTATATGATCCTTTTAATGTATTGTTGCATTAGGCTTGCTAATGGTTGGGTGAGGATTTTTGCACGTATGTTCATCAGGGATATTAGCATGTAATTTTCTTTTTTGTGTGTTGTCTTTGTCTAGTTTTGGTATCAGGGTAGTGCTGACCTCATAAACGAGTTTTGGAAGCATTTTCTCCTCTTCAAATTTTTGGAAGAGTTTAAGAGGAAGGGGTATTAAATCCTCTTTGGATGTTTCTAAAATTCACCGGTGACACTGTCTTGTCCTGGACTTTGGTTTGTTGGGAGCTTTTTGATTACTGATTCAATCGCTTTACTAGTCATCAGCCTAGTCAGATGTTCTATTTTTTCATGATTCAGTCTGAGAAGATTGTAAATTTCTAGGAACTTACTCATTTCTCCTAGGTTGTCTAATTTGCATATGTATAATTGTTCAGAGTGTCTCCTATGATCCCTTGTATCTCTGTGATATCCTTGTCACTTTTCACTCATATATGAATTTATTTGATCCCTTTCTCTTTTTCCTTGGTGACTTGGTGAGTCTAGATTTGTGAATTTTGTTTATTTTTTCAAAGGACCAGCTCTTAGTTTCTTTGATCTTTCTGTTGTCCTTTTAGTCTCTATCTCATTTATTTCCTCTCTGGTCTTTATTATTTCCTTCCTTCTACTATCATTGGACTTCATTTGTTCTGTTTGTAGTAGTTTTTGCTGTCAAATTAAATTGAAATTTATTTCTTGAGGTTATGAATTTCCCTCTTAGAACCACGTTTGCTGCATCCTGTAGATTTCATTTTGTTACATTTCTGTGTTCATTTGTCTCTACATATTTTTTTTGTTTCTCCTTTGATTTCTTCTGTGACTCAGTACTTTTTCAGTAATGTGTTGTTTACTCTCCACATATTTGTACTTTTTCCAGATTTTTTTTTGTAATTGACTTCTAGTTTTATACCACTGTGGTTGAAAAAGATGCTTGATATAATTTCAGTCTTCTTGTGTTTACTGATACTTATATCTTCTTGCTAGATTGATATTTTTATCATTACATAGTGTTCTCCGTTTTTTTTTTTTTTTAATGTGTGTTTATTTTTGAGACAGGGAGAGAGTGAGCGTGAGCAGGGGAGGGGCAGAGAGAGAGGGAGACAGAGGATCTGAAGCAGGCTCCAGGCTCTGTGCTGACAGCAGAGAACCCGATGTGGGGCTCAAACCCACAAACCAGGAGATCATGACCTAAGCCAAAGTCGGATGCTTGACCAACTGAGCCACTCAGGTGCCCCCCTTCCCACTTTATCTTTTATTAAAGTCTTTGTTGTAAAAGTGTGTTTTATCTCATATGAGTATAGATATACCACCTTTCATTTCATTTCCATTTCCATGAAATATCTTTTTCCATCTCTCACTTTCAATTTGTGTGTGTACTTATTACTGAAATGAGTCTCTTATACGTTCACTCAGTATATAGATTTTATCCATTCAGCCATTTGGTGTCTTTTGATTAGAAAATTTAGCGCATTTACTTTTAAAGTAATTATTGATAGGTATGTACTTATTGTTATTTTGTTAATTGTTTTCTGACTTATTTTGCAGTTCCTCTCCATTCTTCTTTTTCTTTCTTCCATTGTGGTCTGTTGACTTTCTTTAGTGTTGTGTTTAGATTCCTTTCTCATTTTGTCTTGTGTATTTACTGTAAGTTTTTGATTTGTGGTTACTGTGAGGTTCACATACATCATCCTTTGTATAGAACAGTCCATTTTAAGTTGATAGCAACTTAAATTTGAAATATTCCCAGCTCAGGGCGCCTGGCTGGCTCAGTCAGTTAAGCCTCTAACTCTTGATTTCAGCTCAGGTCATGATCTCACGGTTCATGAGATCGAGCCCCACGTTGGACTCCATGCTATCAGCCTGGATCCTGCTCGGGATTCTCTCTCTCTCTCTCTCTCTCCTCTCTCTCTGCCCCTCCCTGCTTGTGCATGCTTGCTGTCTCAAAATAAGTTAAAAAAATTTTTTTTTAAAAAACATTCCAAGCTCTACATTTTTATTCATACCTTGTACTGTTTTTGATGTCACATTTTACATCTTTTTTTAATCTATTTATTTATTTTGAGAAAGAGAGAGAGAGTGTGAGCAAGTGGGGGAGGGGCAGAGAAAGAGGGAAAGAGAAAGAATCCCAAGCAGGCTCTGAGCTATCAGCGCAGAGCCTGCCGATATGGGGCTCAAACTCACAAACTGAGATCATGAACTGAGCTGAAACCAAGAGTCAGATGCTTAACCAGTTGAGCCACCCAGGTGCCCCACATTTTACATCTTTTTATTTTATGCATCTCTTAAACTAATTATGATAGTTTTTGTTAATTTTACTGACTTTGTCTTTCAATTGTCACCAGTGATTAATCTACTACCTTTACTATATATTATCCTTTTCCAGTGAGAGGTTTAGTTTTGTATGTTTTCTTGGCAATACTTAGTACATTTTCAGCTTAAAGAAGTCCATTTAACACTTCCTGTAAGGCCGGTTTAGTACTGATGAACTCCTTTAGCATTTCTTATCTAGAAAACTCTCTTCTTAAATTCGGAATGATTTGCCAGGTAGACTGTTCTTGGTTGGAAAGTTTTTCTATCCAGCACTTTGAATACATCATGCCACTGCCTTCTGCCCTACAAAGTTTCTGCTGAGAAATGTGCAGTGTTATTGGGTTTCCCTTGTATATAACAATCTGTTTTTCTCTCTTTACTTTTAAGATTCTCTTTGGGGCGCCTGGGTGGCTCAGTCAGTTAAGCATCTGACTTCCACTCAGGTCATGATCTCACGGTTCGTGGGATTGAGCCCCGTATCAGGCTCTGTGCTGACAGCTCAGAGCCTGGAGCCTGCTTCAGATTGTGTCTCCCTCTCTCTCTGCCCCTCCTCTGCTCATGCTCTGTCTCTCTCAAAAATAAACATATTTTATATATATATATATATATATATATATATATATATATATATATGGATTCTCTTTAACTTTTGACGTTTTAATCACAATGCACCTTAACATAGATCTCTTTGGATTCATCTTATTTGCAATTCTTGAGGCTTCCTGGAACTGGATGTTTGTTTTCTTCCCTAGGTAGAGAAGTTTTCAGCCATTATTTCTGCAAACAATTTTTCTACTTCTTTCTCTCTCTTCTCTTGGGACCCCTATGATGTGAATGTTATTGCACTTGATGTTGGCCCAGAGGTCCCTTCTTTGACCTTCATTTGTAAAACCTTTTTTTTTTCCTTTTGCTGCTCTGTCTGGGTAAGTTTTGCTTTCTCTCCCAGTTCACTGATCCATTCTTCTGTTCTGTCCAGCTGTTGAACCCTTCTAGCGTATTTCTCAGTTTACTTACTGTATTCTTGTGCTCTGTGACTTATGTTCGGTACTTTCTTGTTTTCTGCCTCTTTGTTAGAGTTCTCACTGGGTTTGTCCATTCTTCTCCTGAGTTCAGTGAGTATCTTTATGACTATTACTTTGAGTTCTTTTTCAGGCAGATGACTTATTTCCATATCATTAAGGTCTTTTTCTAAGATTTTGTCTTGTTCTTTCATATGGAACATATCTTTCTGTTCCCTCATTTTGCTTGACTCTGTTTCTATGTGTTTGGTGAAACAGCTACCTCTTGAAGGAGTGGCCTTTTGTAGTTGACGAAACTTCTCATTCACCAGCCCTAGCTCTTGACTGTCTCTCGAACCTTTGTGATTATTTAAACTGCCTGATCTCATCTTGGTATGTCCCCCTTGTTGAAAGTGTGTCAAGATCTGTCGTGTTCCAAGGGGAGGGATCTCATTCAACACCTCATTTTAGGCTGACTCAAAGCCAGGACCTGGGGCAGCAGCTTTTAAAGTATGCAAATATATACAGTCCTGTGGGGCCACAATCATAATCTTTGTTGGAAGTGTCCCCTAGGCCCCAGTTGCAAAATTCAGAGCTCCAATGGGAGATCTGTTCAAGGGGCAGCAAGGCCAAGGAGGTGCACAAAGATGGCATCTTTGCTTAAGTTCTGTGGGAGTGCCTCCTCAGCCTCTAGATGTGTGGGAAACCTGAGGCCTGTCCCAGAGGCTGAAGCTCCAAGCTAAGTAAATAGGCCCTTTTCACAGGAACACTGGTCAGTCTGCTGTCTGTCAGGGCTCGCGGTGGTGGTCTGCCAAGAATGGTCTTTCTGATTGTTACAGTCCTGGTGGAGCTCAGTAGTGCCAGCCCCTTTGGTCACCAGGACCAGTGGATCAAGATGTGTCCCCTGTGTGGATTAATGTGTGCCCACTGGCTTTAGTAGGAGGCAGCTGGAGAGGAGGGGGGCGGGGCGCTCTCACCAGCTGCAGAACAGCAGCAGGAGAACGTGTAAGGGCGCATACCCATGTGCTCCAGTAGTGCTCCCACTTGAGGCCAGAAGCAAGACAGCACTGCGACCTGGGGCTCACCTACCCCCGCCAGGGAGTCAGGAGTATTCTTGGGCTTCAGCAGGGCAGCAGGGTGCAGCTTAGCAAGGGGGAGGCAGGTGCTACGGCACCGCTCACCCGGCTGTGCCAGCAAGGGCAGGGAGAGGGAGCACCCCCAGCCCAGGCTTGTTCATCTGCACCTGCCCCTCAGCAGACACTTTCACATTAGCAGGTGAATCTCCTCCACATGTAGTCCAGACACTGGACAAACTGCTATTCTTTTGATGGGTTTCAGGGTGAGCGAGACCACCAGCAGCTCTTTAAAAACAGTCTTCATTTCCGGGAGTACCTTGGATTTCCTGGTTGCCAGCCCCACGGGTTTTCTAAGCTGCAGGTTGTGGGGGCTCCTCTCTTTGGGGTGCATCCTAGTGGGTGACCAATCCTCTGCTGCTGTCCTCCCCCCGGGAGAAGCACAGGCCTGGTGAGAGGCCTCCCTCCTGTGCCACTGTGCCCAGGGTGGGGGGTTAGCCAGACCACTTGTGTGCCTTTCCCGCCAGGCTGGATGTGGTCCTTTGGCCCTTTGTTGTGCAGAAGCAAGTCATCTACTTTTCAGATCATTTTCAGAGGGAAGCAGTCCCTGTGTAGCTGTAAATGTGGGGTGTCCCTGGGAAGAGGTGACCTCAGAATCCCTGTTTGTATCTTTTCTATGTTTTATCTCAGTCTTGCTAAAAGTTCGTCAGTCTTGTTCCTCTTTTCAAACAATGAAATTTTGTCTTCTTGGGGATCTCTCTGTTGTTTTTCTGTTCTCTGATTTGTTCATCTTATTGTCTAACTGTTACTTCCATCCTTTTACTGGCTTTGGGTTCAGTTTTCAGTTTTTTTTCTAGTTCCTTATGGTATAAAATTAGATTGTTGATTTGAGATTTTTCTTCTTTTAATGTGGATGCCCACAGCCATAATTTTTCCTTTCGTACTGCTTTCACTGCATCCCACAAGTTTTGGCATATTATATTTTCATTTTCATTCATAGCAATTCCCTTCGTGTCTCTTCTTTGACCCATTGGTTAAGAGTGTTTTGTTCGGTTTCCGTGTATTAGCAAATTTTCCAGTTGTATTGTGTTACTGATTTCTAGTTCAATGCCACTGTGACTGAAGGAAGGTACTTGTTTGATTTCACAGTTTCAAAATTTATTGAGTTGTTTCTTGAAAAAATTTTTGAGTGTAGTTGACACCACAATGTTACACTAGTTTCAGGTGTAGGACTTAGTGACTTGACAAGTTTATACATTGTGCTGTTACTCTTACAACAGGTGTAACTGCCGACTGTTGCCATGCAACACGGTTACAGTGCCTTTGACTGTATTCCCTGTGCTGTGTCTTCCATGCCTATGACTTACTCATTCCATAACTGGAAGCCTGTACCTCCAATTTATCTTCACCCATTTCGCCAACCTCCCCACTCCCTCCCCTCTGGAAACCATCAGTTTGTTCTCTGTATTTGTGGGTCTGATTCTGCTTTTTGTTTATTCATTTGTTGGGTTTTTTTCCTAGATTCGACATACAAGTGAAATCATGTGGTACTTGACTTTCTCAATCTGACTTATTTCACTAAGCATAACACCCTCTGGTCCATCCATGTTGTTGCAAATGATAAAATCTCATCCTTTTTATGGGCCCATAATATTCCATTATATGTATGCCACATCTTCCTTATCCATTCATTTAGGCTGCTTCTAGATCTCGGTTATTGTAAATAATGCTACAATATAGGGATGCATGTATCTTTTTGAACTGGTGTTTTCATTTACTGTGGGTAAATACCCAGTAGTGGAATTATTGGATCATAAAGTATTAATATTTTTAATTTTTTGATGAACCTCCATACTGATCTCCACAGTGGCCGCACCAGTTTTCATTCCCACCCACAGTACACGAGGGTTCTTTTTCTCCACAGCCTCATCAACACTTGTTTCTCGTCGTTTTGGTTTTAACCATTCTGACAGGTGTAAAGTGGTATCTCATTGTGGTTTTGATTTGTGTTTCCCTGATGATCAGTGATGTTGAGCACCTTTTATGTGTCTATTAGCCATCTGTAGGTCTTTTTTAGAAAATTGTCTATTCAGGTCTTCTGCCCATATTTTAATCAGGCTCTTTAGGCTGTTTTGGTGTTGAGCTGTATAAGTTCTTTATAGTAACCTCTTATTGTGTATATCATTTGCAAATATCTTCTCCCACTAAGCAAATATTATAATTAAAACAGAAAGTTGCCTGTTTGTTTTGTTGTTGGTTTCCTTCACTGTGCAAAAAGCTTTTCATTTTGATGTAGTCCCAGTAGTTTATTTTTGCTTTTGTTCCCTTTGCCTTAGGAGACACATCTATAAAAATGTTGCCATGGCCAATGTCAAAGAGATTGCTGTCTGTGGTTCTCTTCTAGGTTTTTTATGATTTCAGGTCCCACATTTAGGTCTTTAATCCATTTGGAGTTTATTTTTGTTCATGGTGTTAGAAAGTGGCTCAGTTTCATTCTTTTACATGTAGGTGTCCAATTTTTCCAGCACATTTAATGAAGAGACTATCTTTTTTCCCCATTACATATTCTTGCCTCCTTTGTCATAGATTTATTGGCATATAAGTGTGGATTAATTTATGGGCTCTCTGTTCTGTTTTATTCATTTATGTGTCTGTTTTTGTGCCAATACCATACTGTTTTGATTGCTACAGCTTTATAATCAGCTTGTAGGGTGGAATAGTGATACCTCTAGCCTTGTTGTTCTTTCTCAAAATTACTTTGGCGATTCAGGGTCATTTGTGGTTCCAGACAAAGTTTTGGATTCTTTGTTCTAGTTTTGTGAAAAATTCTATTGGTATTTTGATAAGGATCACATTGAATCTTTAGATTGCTTTGGGTAGTATCGACATTTTAACAATATTTGTTCTTCCAATTCATGAGTATGGAGTATCTTTCCATTTGTGTGTGTCATCGTCAGTTTCTTTCATCAGTGTTTTATAGTTTTACTCCTCGGTTAAGTTTATTCTTAGGCATTTTATTCTTTTTGGTGCAATTGTAAATGGAAGTGTTTTTTATTCCTCTTTCGCTACTTCATTACTGAATAGAAACACTATTTCTTGGTATTAATTTTGTATCCATGAATTTTACTGAATTCATGTGTTATTTCTAGTAGGTTTTGATGGAATCTAGGATTTTCTGTGTATAATATCATGTCATCTGCAAATAGTGACTTCTTTTTCTATCAATATGGATGCCTCTTATTTCTTTTTCTTGTCTGATGGCTGTGGCCGGGACTTTCAGTGCTGTGTTGAATAAAAGTAGTGAGAGTGGCCATCCTTGTCTTGTTCTTGATTTTAGGAAGAAAGCTCAATTGAGAGTTGTTTTATGGCTTCTTTTCAGACTAAATTTTATCCAGGATGGTTTCTGACAATGTATTGTTATTTTTTTTAATGGACCATGTTTTTATGTTTCTTTATATGCCTTGTGATACTTGTTGGAAATGGGGCATTTATGAAAACAGCCACCTTTCCCAGCCTTTACAAAGTTCCTCTGTCATGGGGTTGTTCCTCACTATCGGGGCCTGCTCTGAATCTAAAGATCAGCCTGAGATGAAGGTTTAATGTCTTCTCAGGTCTTTTCTGGGCATGTGTCTTGATTGGGCTTTCACAGTTTGACTTTTACTGTTCCCTTGTCTACACAGCTTAATTTGAGTCTCTTGATTTCCTAAAACTTCCTCCTACCTAGCTTCTCCCTCGGGCCATATATGGTCTATTGCTTGAGTTCACCCATAAGGTCTTGTTGGAGGCTTTTGTGGATCTGTAGTCTTCCTGAAGCCTTCACAAGAAGTGCCTGACACTTCTCTCACCTGAGATCTGAGTTAGGTGGAACAGACACCAGTTCTTCAGGCCCCCCAGTTCTTCAGGCAGCCCCCCAGATCTTCAGGCAGCCCCCTAGAGAGGTTAAAAGGTAGCAGATAAGGTCTGCTTGAGTGCCAACTCTGACCTGAAGCTTAAAACGGTCCTCTGCTCCTTATCTGTATATCTAGCCCTAGCTGCAGACACATCACATCCCAGTTCAAACGTTGAGTTCCTGGGTGAGGACCAGTGGGATTTTTTTCCCCCATTTTTTCCAGGGATATCATTTATAGTATTTAGAATTTTTAAAATAGTGATTTGAATATTATGGCTAGTTTTAAAAAGTCCGTTTTTATTGTTCCTTTTAAATTGCTGTCTTTATCGGGTATCTTTCTCTGGAGTGAAAAACCTCTCCTAAAATGCTTTGGTGTTCAAAATGTAAATAATTTGGTGCAAAAATGTAAATAATTATACTCTGGTTACTGCTTTTAAGAAACCACACTGAATTTTTTCAGATTCCAGGAAGAAAAGGAAAAGTCGATATTTGTGTTTTAAATCCAAAATGTATCACTCTTAGTGAACTATATGGACAGCTGGACCCAAACACTATGGCATGGACAGACGGATTATTATCAACAGCAGTTCGAAATTATGTATATTCTAATACTTCAAGGTACTCAGAAAAGGACAGCAATCTCGGACCGAAATCGAGAATTTCAGATGCATCAAATGTAAGTTAATATGGAAGGATTATTTTTATTTGGCTCTTGTGGATTACTTCATTGTTTAAAAATTGATATTTAAGCATTATTACATACTTACCAGTATAAAAATAAATTTAAAATTACTATAATAATTTTAACAGTTTTGAAAAAGGAGAAACATTATAAGCTATAAAAAAAAACAAAATATGCCATTGTGTTTTAACATGGTTGGTAAGCAATAAAATGAAAGATACTTTGAAAGGAACACAGAGTGGATTAGGTTGTAAGGGGAGGGTGATCTAGTGACTATAGCACCGCAAGGACACCTTACAAATTAATGAGCTATGAAAACACTTCAATGGAAAAGTGAATAAAATTTTTGATACAAAACTCATCATAGATTAAACATAAATAGCAAAAAATTTTTGAAGAGTTGGGTTCTCATTAGTTATAGAGCTTACTGGTAAATTTCATCAGCCAAAATATACTAACAGAAGAATGACATTTAGAACCAGATAAGCGGTTTATTTTTTTTTTAAGTTTTTACTTAAATGATAGTTAATGTACAAGGGTAGTATTAGTTTCAGGTGTGCACTCTTGTGAATCCGCACCTCCGTACATCACCCGGTGCTCATCACCACAGGTGCGCTCCTTAATGCCCATCACCTGTTTCCCCCCTCCCCACCCACCCCTCCCCTCTGGTGCCCAGCAGTGTGTTCTCTGTAGTGAAGAGTCTGTTTCTTGGTTTGTCTCTCTTTTTTCCCCCCCTCTTTTTTCTTAAATTCTATGTATGAGTAATGTATAGAATTGTTGAATCACTACGTTGTAGACCTGAGACTAATATACCACTGTATGTTAACTACACTGGAATTAAAATTTTAAAAACAATTAAGTCTTCTAATCCATAAATATATTTATATTTATATCATGAATGTGAATATTATAATAGTTAATATTAATTTTAATACTTAATACTATTAAATTAAATTATTATTATATTAATGATATTATATATCCATCTTCCAGTCCATGAATATACATACATATACATATATATACACGTATACATATATATCTATATATTCTGGACACAAGTCCCTTATCAGGAACTGTGATTTACAAGCACTTTCATTTTGTGAGTTGTCTTTACTTTCTTGAAGGTATCTTTTGAAAAACCAAAGTTTTTAACCTTGATGAAGTTCAGTCTGCTTTTTACTTTGTCACTTGTTTTTTTCATATCATAGCTTTATAAAGCTTTGTATAATTCACAAAGACTTCCTTCTAAGTTTTATTCTAAGAGTTTTATAGTTTTCACTTTTGTATTTAGGTCTTTGGTCTATTTTGAGTTGATTTTTTGTGTACAGTACAAGGAAGCGATCCCAATTCATCCTTCTGCCTTTGAATATTCAGTTGTTCCAGAATTACTTGTTGAAAAGACTCTTCTTTCCCCCATTGCTTGTATTGTCTTGTCACCTGTGTCAAAATCAGCTGATCACAAATGTAGGGATTTATTTCTGGACTCGCAATTCTGTTCCATTCATCTTGATGTCTGTCCTTATGCTAAGGCCACCCTTGAAAACTGGAGCTTTGCCCTGAGTTTTGAAATAGAAAATTAAAGTAGTTTTTAAGACCTTGGCATATTGATTCTAAAATGTATATAGAAGAACCAAGGGCCATGACATTCCCGAATTTAAAAAAGGGGAAGAATTTGGGTGATGAGATCTGCCAGTTGTCAAGAATTATTATAAAATTAGGGGAAAACAGTGTGCTGTGGGTGCAGAAAACGATGGCAGTTCTGAGCTATTATGTGCCTATGTAAACACGTTTGGAGAAGTTTTGTAGAGAGATTGACAAATGCAAAGCTAGTGTGAGATTTTATGACATCTTCCTCAGTAACTGATAGAGAAGAAATGATAAAGTGGTCGTGATACAATTCTCTAATTACACCAGTCAGAAATGGAAATAGGAAAAGTTCTGCTAACAGTGAGTGGTGACTACTCTATGAAAACTCTATCGGAAAAATGTACAAGAGAGGAACTTGTCATAGAGGGGGGCAGGGAGAGGGGCAGGGAGGGGGCAAGGAGGGGGCAGGGATACCTGTGCAATCGGCAAAAATTGAGTAACTGGAAGATACACTCTATTCCTGTATGAAAAGACTTCCATCCTAAAAATGCCAGTCTAGACCAAATTAATATATGTATATAGTGTCTTTCCAAGCCAAATCCCAATTTAAAAAACTGAATTAAATGATTATTATAAAGTTCATTAAAGAAATCTGAGCAGAAAACCATAGTACTTTATATTTCTAAAACGTTCTAAGGTGTTAGAACGTTTTAGAAACATTTAACATTTTAGTGCATTACCCTAAAATTTTAAAACTATCATGAAGGAGGGTCGAGGAAAAATATATACCAGAATATCCATGGTGTTTCTTTATAGATGGTGGGAATTCAGAGAACATTTGCTTTCTTACTCTATGGTATTATTTTAATGCTATACAACAAGCATGTACTAAGTGTATAGAAAAACAAACTGAAGGAATTTTCTAGAAGAAAATGGCCTATAATCAGAATTCAGCTAAGCCGCCCTGTGCTGGTTACAGGGAGGTCTTTCAGCCACAGAATGTTCTGCCTTTCCTGTGTTGGTACTCAAGAGAGCATATTGACATATTTGAGTTGGAAAGTATGATGAAATAAACATTATTCATTACCTATTTTAGGTTTTCCAACTTGATTCCTCTGATACAGCAGATATTGATGATAATATTTTTAACAAGGAGATGGAGAAAGATGATAAAATCCCAGAAAGTCAGAGTAAGTGTTACTATGAAATTCAGCAAAGATGATTCATTAACAGGGAAGACAGACTGTACAAATGAGTATATCTATGTCTTTAGAAACATTTGATTTGTGTTCCTATACTGTTTATGTTTCCCTCGTTTATTTAAAATGTCTATATATGTGTTTATTTGCCGCATGTTATAGCATAGTATACACATACGTATTTATGTCACAGAAGTGGTAGGTCATGCGTGGCCCTTTCCGGTTAGAAACGAATTCAGTATCTCACAAGAAGCAAGTGGATGTTAAAGGTGGAGACACGTGCAGCAGTGCTGTCTCTACAGGACCCTGGATGGTGTGCGCGCCCAGCCCACGCACACTCACCCGGACAGAACTACAAATCTGTCCTGTGCTGCTTTGTGGCGCGAGTGCAAGTGTGTGGGTGTGCGGTGTGGGGACCCCGGGGGACAGAGAGCCTGTTGGGGAGGTTCCCACTCCGGAGGAGGTGACGGTCCTGGCCGGAGCCCCATCTGCCATCGGCTCACTGCTCCAGGCTGAGCCTCGAGCCCCACAGGCACCAGCCATCCGTTTATGTTCCAGGCTGCTCCAGGCTTGGAAAGAGACTTCTGTTCTTGCTTCTGCTGTTTTAGAATTCCCGAATGTGTGTGTCCCTCTCCAGCATTCAGGTTGGGGAGTGGGGTCTGCGGGCGTAGCGGGCGCCCTTCCGGGGGCTTCAAGACAGGCCTGGAGGCCAGTGTGTCAGCCGCTCCGAGACACTTGGGCATCCCGGCATCTTGGTCCTGGCTCTCCCACCCTGCTCCTCTGGGCTGCTGTAATGCCCCCCCGGGTGGTTAACTATTTTCTGTCTCCATGGTGACCCACACACTCCTCCCCTGTCTTGACCAACAGATTTTCTAGAACTGTGGAGCAGGGTGGTGCATGTAGAATGTGGAAAGAGGAGCCAGTGGGGCCCACAGTGAGAACTACTCTACAGTGTGTCTATTTGATTCTTTCTTCGGAGTCTACTTTTCTATTTCCCAGAGGCAGCATGTCCAGAAAGTGTTCTGGGGGGAAGGGGGGCTCACAGACCACATTTTTATGGGAAAGATAGATCCGTGGGCCTTCTCTTCCCCAAAACCTAACGGCCGATTACGCAAGCAGTAATCTAAGAATACTGACAGTGTTTGAAGAATGGTTAAGCATGTGGTCCGAGTAGTCATTTGTAATAGATGTTAGAGACTACACACGCACACATTCACTCTGCTGTTCTCTAGGGTATCGTTTTTCACCTTGTTCGAAAATATTTTCCAAACAAAATAGGGAATTTGTAAACTCGTAATACAAGAAGACAGATATTCTGTTACATTAAAAATATTTCTCTCTCCAGACTCTGATTGGCAGTGGATTGTTTTGGATGGTCCAGTGGATACGTTTTGGGTAGAAAATCTAAACACCATGCTGGATGATACTAGAATGTTGTGTCTGGCAAACAGTGAGCGAATAGCCTTAACTGATAAAATACGAGTGGTCTTTGAGACGGACAGTCTCTCTCAGGCCAGTCCTGCAACCGTCAGCCGGTGTGGAGTGGTCTACATGGTAAGTTTCTGAAAACAACCGTCTTAAGGAAAACGTATCATTTAGGGTAACAACTAGTCATTACCTACAGCGTTTCTGATGGTTGTTTTACGGTTACCTCTGGATCCGGCAGGGTTTTGTGCCCCCTAACGTCTCCTAACCCAGGAGTGAAAGGAATGTAGTCACTCCTGTTTAAATGAGGACGACCTGGTAATTGGAATGGCAGTATGTTCCACAACCGTTGAGTGAGTGCTGCTTTCAACAGACGGGACAGGCCAGGACAGGCCGCTGGTGGCTTGTCTTTCCCACGGAGGAAAGACTGCCCTGACGCCTTTCCACACCTGCTCTGGGACCCTTACGACCTGTGACATACATTTGCCAAGACAGCGGTGAGGGATGGAAGACGCACAAAGACTGTCTTCTCTCCATGAAATTTTCTTTTCTGGCTCAGCAGCTCCCCTCACCACCTACCCGTAACCTCCCCACTCCGCCCTCCACACAGTCCCCCCGAGTGTTGTCTTCTAAGACCAGGGTCAAAATCTCAAGTCGTTTCAGAGACCGTCATTCTTCAGGCTGTTTGGATCAGCTGCCCTTTGACAACTGCTGATGCTGGACTGTGTTTTGCCGGGGGTGGTGGCAAAGTAAAGAGACTGTAAGGAAGAGGGAGGCCATGGTTTTCTTTATTTACGTAACACTACCTTGCGCTTTATATATATTTAGGATCCTGTGGATTTGGGATGGGAGCCCTATATTAAGTCATGGCTTCTGAAAACTTCTAAACTTATGAGTCAAACAGGAGTGAGCTGTCTTGACTTCTTGATTAAAAATAGCGTCACAGATGGACTACAGTTTATAAAGAAGCATCAGAAATGTCAGCCATTTCCTGTACAGGACATAGCAATCGTTACAACTCTCTGCAGAATTCTTGACGCTTTCTTTGAATTCATGAGTGAAAATGGAGGCTTTGGAAAACGTGAGTTTTTTTCCCCCCTTCTAAGTCATATCAATAGTCTTGTGTCTTACTTAATGCCAATTATTTATCACCTTCTATTAAATCTTACAAGAGAAAATAGAGAAAGGAAGACCAGGAATTTTTAGTCTATTTGAACCAGTGGCAGACATGCACATGGAAGAAACTAAAAATCATTAATAAAGAGGCATATCCGTGAAGTAAACTAATATCATACATGTGTTGATGGGTCACAAGAAAAATGAGGATAAGGAATTCTAAAAGGGTCTTTCTTAGGGATGAATGCTTTTGCTGTGTTTTAAGGATTCTTAGAGATGGAAATAATGGGGGGAAATGTGTCCAGAATCCTAGGCGAAAGCTGTAATCATGCACAGGTGTAAACCTAGAAATTATTAAAACCTGTTAGGTGAGAGCAAAAGATTCAGAAAATAGTGTAGCATTATTGCCAACGCATGGTCTCTGGAGTCAGAGTCTTACCTTCAAACACTGGCTCTACCTGGTTCCCAGCGAGAGGGCTCATTAGCACAGGCTCCAGCTCTGTCTCCAAAACCCAGTTTTGGATCCACCAAACTAACAGAAGTGGTAAGAAACCCCTGGGGTGACAAGAGGGTAAGGTCCCAAATTGGGGAACACGGCAGTTCTGAGCGGAAGAGAGCCGGATGCCATGAATGAGCGGACGTTTAGGGTTGGCGTCTCCCCTTCTCATGGCTCTGAAGGGACCATCGTCCCTGCCTTTGCCAGTCAGCATATCCCAGCCCAGCCAGAGGCAGCAACAAAATACCATGTTGGCAGCGAAGCCTGACCAGGTTAAGGAACGGGTACATGCATATTTCTTCCCACTGCCACCCCTCTGCACATCTTAAAGTCCAGGTGATTAAGAGAAAGAGACCACCTTTGAAAGAGAGCAGTGTCCGAGTGGATCAAGTTTCCTGCCTTGAAAAGTGTCCGCTCCATCTCCAGACACACAGCACCAGCACCATTAGCCAGGGAGACGGGGGCACTAGAAACACAGCCAGAAGCAGGTAGAAGAAAGAACACAATAAATGGGTTGAACGCTGACTTGTGGTTCAGCTGAATGGCTGAATGGGTCAGCGTAACGACTCATTTCACTTGGAGTCACTCTCTCCAGATCCACGCATGTTACCGCAAATGGCACGATCTCCTTTATTCTTGCTGAGTAGCACTGCGCTGTGTATGTTCCCCACGTCTTTTCGTCCATTCATCTGTGGTGGACCCTTAGGCTGCTTCCGAATCTTGGCTGTTGTAAATGTTGCTACATTTTTTTGAATTCGTGTTTTTATTTTCTTGGGGTAAATACCCAGCGGTGGAATTACTGTCTTTTATTTTCCCACTTTTGAACTTTATTACAGGAAAATCTCAGGGTTGCATACATTTAGGGCCTAAACTTGCACATGGCCCATACCCGAGGTTCTGTTTTCTCTTGGGACACTTTCTAGCTTTATTTTCAGCCTGAAATCTAGGCAGAAAGACATTTCCTTGTAGGTTCCCTGACAGCCTGGCTTTTCCTAGTCCCCTTTTCATTGGGAGGCTCTTTCAGGGCCCAGGTCTTTTCCAGAATCTAATCCTGCCGCCTTCCTTCTCTTGCACAAAGTCCACTCTCCTGGACCGTCATAAGAACCTGGTCCTGCCAGCAGCCTGGACTGGGTGGCATACCCCCAGGGGCACTGTGGGTGGTGTGTGCGCATTCATTTACTGTCCTGTCTGACTTCCTTCTTTGTTTCTGATCCTGAAGGAGCGTCCCTCCCCCTTTTTATAGCTCAGCTGTGGTGAGCTCTTGTAATTATAGGGTTTTTTTTCCATACTTTTGTGTTTGGGGTGGCAGGTAGTAGTCTATCTGGCTGATTTGCCATATCAGTGAGATGTCAGTAAGTTGGAAAACCTATTTGAGATGGATAATTTTGAAGTGAAATATAAATTTTCCCAAGTGATCTTTAAATTTTTTTTTATGTCTTTATTTTATTTTGAGAGAGAGAGAGAGAGAGAGAGAGAGAGAGAGAGAGAGCGGGGGAGGGGCAGAGAGAGAGGGAGACACAGAATCTGAAGCAGGCTCCAGGCTCTGAGCTAGCTGTCAGCACAGAGCCCGACGCGGGGCTTGAACCCACGAACCGTGAGATCATGACCTGAGCCGAAGTCGGATGCTTAACCAACTGAGCCACCCAGGTGCCCCTCCCAAGTGATCTTTAAAAAAGGAAAAATCTGAATATGACACTAATTGAAAGTTGAATTTTTTTAACATTTATTTATTTTTGAGAGAGAGTTGGGGGGAGACACAGAATCTGAAGCAGGCTCCAGGCTCCGAGCTGTCACCACAGAGCCCAGTGCGGGGCTCGAACACACCAATTGTGAGATCATGACCTGAGCGGAAGTCCAACACTGAACTGACCAAGCCACCCAGGTGCCCCGAAAGTTGAATTTTTAAAAGTCTCTTCTACCCTCCCCAAAAAATTGAGCCAGGCTCATTAAATTTTGTTGGTAAATTTCACCAACCATTCACGGAACAAATTATCCTTATAAAATCTGTTCCGAAGAATAGAAAAAGAAGGAAAGGTACACAGCTTGTTTTATGAAGTTAGTATGCAGCCGATGCCCAAACCAGACAAGGTAATACGGAAGGGACAGTTATAGACCAATTCCATTTATAAATGTGGATGCTGTCTGAATAATTTGCCAGATAAGCCTATCAAAAGAAAGAAACTATGTCATTATTTCAACAAATGGGAAATGCATTTAAATAACAAATATACAATTTATATGTTAAAAGACACTTGTCAGGGCGCCTGGGTGGCTCAGTTAATGGACTTCAGCTCAGGTCATGATCTCACAGTTTGTGAGTTTGAGCCCCCGTGTTGGGCTCTGTGCCTGGAGCCTGCTTCGGATTCTGTGTCTGCCTCTCTCTCTGCCCCTCCCCACCCCTCTCAAAAATAAACAAACATTAAAAAAATAATAAAAGTGACTTGGCAATTCAAAAAAAGATAACTTTATTAACTCGACTTTTTCTATTAAAAACTTATGGTAAGCATTTTCATTGGTAATTATTAGATGCATTCCTATTGATTCGGAACATTGGGAGTTTCTTAGGTGGAATCTGAAACCGTCACCCATACCGGAGGGTGAGGAGACACCAAAGAAAGAGGCAGACTAACCCAGATTGGGAGCTGGCAGGGTTTTCTTTTTTGTAATTGAAGCAGAGTTAACAGACAGCACTGTTAGTTTCAGTGCTCCGGTGGTGCGGTATAGCGATCCAACGTTTCCCTACATCACGCTGCGCTCAGCGCGACAGGCGTTCTCTTCATCCCCTTCACCTGTGTCCCCCAGCCCCCGCCAGCACCCCTCTGAAACCACCACTTCGTTCTCTGTTTTTAAGGCTCTGGGATTTTTGTCTCTTTTTCTTTGTTCATTTGTTTTGTTTCTTAAATTCCATGTATGTTTGTCTTTCTCTGACTGACTTCACTTAGCATGACACCCTCTGCGTCCCTCCATGTCATTGCAAATGGCAAGATCTCATTCTTCTTCATGGCTCAATCACATCCCGTTACACACGCATACACGCACACCATTTCTTCTTTATCCACTCATCTATTTTTTGTAAGTTTTTACTTAACTTTCAGATAGTGAACATACAGTGGTATATTGGTTTCAGGTGCACAACATACGGACCCAGCACTTCCCTGCATCACCCGGTGCTCATCGTGACAATCCCCTCCTTAACCTCCCTCACCTGTGTCATCCCCACCCCATCCCACCTCCCCTCTGGTGACCAGCAGTGTGTTCTCTATAGTTAAGAGTCTGAGTGCTGGTTTGCCTCTCTCTCTCTCTCTCTCTCTTTTCTCCCTTTGCTCATTTGTTTTGTTCCATAAATTCCACATATGAGTGAAATCATATGGTATTTGTCTTTCTGACTTATTTTGCTTAGCATTATGCTCCCTAGCTCTGTCCACATGATTGCAAATGGCAAGATTTCATTCTTTTTATGGCTGAGCAATATTCCATCGTGTATATACACAACTCCTTTTTCCAGTCATCAGTCACTGGACACTTGGGCTGTTTCCATAATTTGGCTATTGTAGATAGTGCTGCTATAAACATAGGGGTGTAAATATCCCTTTGAATTAATATTTTTGTATCCTTTCAGTAAATACCTAGTATTGCAATTGTTGGGTCATAGGGTAGCTCTATTTTTAACTTTTTGAGGAACCTCCATACTGTTTTCCACAGTGGCTTCACCAGTTTGCGTTCCCACCAACAGTGCCCAGGGGTTCCCTTTTGTCCGCATCCTCGCCAACACCTGTTGTTTCCTCAGTTGTTAATTCTAGCCATTCTGAGAGGTGTGAGGTGGCATCTCATTGCGGTTTTGGTTTTATTTCCCTGATGATGAGTGATGTTGAACATCTTTTCATGTGTGTATTGGCCATCTGGATGTCATCTTTGGAGAAATGTCTGTGTCTTCTGCCCAGTTTTAATTGGATTATTTGTTTTTTGGGTGTTGAGTTAGATCAGTTTTTGTATATTGGATTTTTGGATACTAACCCTTTATTTGCAAATATCTTCTCCCATCCTGTAGGTCGCCTTTTAGTTTTGCTGATTGTTTCCTTCTCTGTGGAGGTTTTTATCTTGATGAAGTCCCAATAGAGTATTTTTGCTTTTGTGTCCCTGGCCTCAGGAGACCTATCCAGAAATAAGTTGCTACAGCTGATGTCAAAGAGGTTACTGTCTGTGTTTTCCTCTAGGATTTTTATGGTTTCATGTCTCACATTTATGTCTTTCATCTATTTTGAGTTTATTTTTGTGTTTGGTGTAGGAAACTGGTCCAGTTCCACTCTTTTGCATGTCTCTGTCCAGTTCTCCCAACACTATTTGTTGAAGAGACACTCTTTTCCCCCATTGGATATTCTTTCCTGCTTTGTCAAAGATTAACTGACCATATAGTTGTGGACTCATTTCTGGGCTTTCTGTTCCGTTCTGTTGATTTATGGATGGACACTTGGGTTGTTTCCATATCTTGGCTATCATAAATAATGCTGCAAGAAACATAGGATGCTATACCTTTTTGAAGTAGTGTTTTCAGTTTTCTTTAGGTAAATATCCAGGAGTGGGCTCCTATTTTCAATTTTTGGAGGAGCCTCCATACTGTTTTCTACAATGGCTGCACCAGTCTGCACCCACAGCTGTCTAGGACAGACCTCATCTGTCCGTTCCCTTGCCTATAAAACCTGCCTGCTTCTGCTGCCACAGGGTTAATAAGCAAGAGAACTTAGAGATGAGGATTGTCTAGGGCAACCGTAAGGTGAGTAGGTCTCCACACCTGCTTTCCAGAATTTTAAAAGTTTATGTAGAGGCCTTAATGAGGTTTGGTAATGTACATAGTCCAGATGGTGTCAAGAACACATTGCTGTCTCAAGACTGCATCCTTGAAATGGCTCTAAGTGGAGGAAGAGGGTAGAACAGACATTCCCAGGACGAGGGACGGGTAAGGAACCTCTGATTACCTCCATCCGCCTCGGAGGTCACCAGCAGTCATGTCTTCTTGATGACCTCCTTCACCATTTTATCTCCCGTGATTGGTTTTCACCATCTTATTTGCCCCCCTCTTACACAGTATGCCCTGAGGGGTCAGCAGGGGGTTTCACTAGCATGGAGATGCCCCATTTGGTGGTTATCTGGCTGCACTGGGCGCGTGCAAGAGAAAACAGATTAACATAATGATTCCCAAAATAAGCAACAATACTTGTTTCCATTCAGAGCCCCATGATCCAAACCACTGATTTATTAAGTCCCCTAGGTTGGGGCTGGGATCATTAGCACCTTCACTTGTGTGCTCATGTGATTTAATAAAGATGGTACATTAACAGACTCATCAGGTGTGAACCCGTAACATTTTGCTTGTATAATAGTATGGGTGCCCCTTTGTTAGACAGTAATCATGCCCAAGGCCATCTCATTTTGTAAGACAGCTTTTCTCACTAGAGATATTTTCATATTCAGTAAAGATAGGCTTTGTTGGCTGCCATTTAAGGCTTGCTGAGTGGATTTGGTGAGGGCTTCCGTGTGTGCTGTGGTATCTGCCAGGCCTGTGGAGGGAACAAAGATGGCGGCCATGTGAAAACAGGATGTGCCCTCGTGGCCTTGAGGAGAAAGAGGTCTACATCTGATGTAGGGGCCGTCCCTCCCTGTGCAGAGGTTCACGGCTGGCCTGGGACTTCCCCTCGAGGATGCCCTGTTCCCAAGTTGAGCTTCTTGGGTCCCCTGCCTGGCTCACCACTTGTAGGTTTGCAAGGTTGGGAGTTTTCCTGGGTGGAGTTCAATTTGGCCCCCATACGCAGAGGCAGGGAGGCCCCAGAGGCCACTCCAGGTTGTAGGTGGCGGTGTCACTCAGCAAGGGAACTTACATTCGAGGCTCGTCTTGAAGGACTGCACGACGAGCAGATCCCCACACCCGCACATGAGAATCTTAAGTTTATACAGAGGCCTTAGTGGGAATCAGTCCCCGATTCCTTCAGGATGTTATGGACAACGTGTTGCTCTGTCGAGATTGCATTCCTGGAAGGGCTCCTGGTGCTGGGACAGTTGGCAGCACGTGCACTCCAACAGCAGGGCAGGGGGTCACAAACGTCCAGTTGCCTGGGTCCAGCTTGTGGCTCCGCCACAGTCCCGTGCTCTCAATGGCCTCCTCCACCAATTCCTATTAATGCTGTGTTTACTCCTGTTACCATTCAACGTGGGCTTGGGGGCACTAGTCAGTGTAGCAATAGTTGGGGGGGGGGGGAGAGGTTTCTAAGAAATAAAAAGGAAGAGGGGTGCCCAGGTCGCTCAGTCTGTTAAGCATCTGACTCTTGACTTTGGCTCAGGTCATGATCTCATGGTTTGTGAGTTTGACCCCACATCAGGCTCTGTGCTGAGAGTGCAGACCCTGCTCGAGATTCCCTCTCTCCCTCTCTCTCTGCTCCTCCCTTGCTTATGTTGTTTCTCTCTTTCTTTCTCTCTCTCTCTCTCTCTCAAAAATAAATAAACGTTTAAAAAACAGAATGGAAGAGACAAAATTATTACTGTTTGCAGAGGCTATAGTCCTGTTCATTATTTAAAAAAAGAACAGAAAAATCAGCAGTTGATTAGAATTAAAGATTACACAAATTCACCAGATATTATATCAATGGGAAAAACTCAATAGTGTACCCCAATTTTATAGAGATATCCTTCTATATTTTATAACCTTGTTATATATAACCTTGTTATAAAATATATTTTGTTATAACCTATATTTTTTTAACCTTGTTAGAGTTTTATTTTTAGCTTAAATTATCAACAGTGTAAAAAGAACACCTCAAACTGGGAGCAATTATTTTCAAATTACATATCTGATAATGAATTAATATCCAGAATATATAAAGAATTCCTGCAACTTAACAAAAAACCAAATACCTAATTTACTTTTTTAAAAATTCATTTATTTTGAGAGAGAGAGAGAGAGAATGGGGAAAGGGGCAGACAGAGGGGTGCATAGGATCTGAAGCAGACTCTGCATCGACAGCAGTGAGCCCAACGTGGGGCTTGAACTCATGAACCATGAGATCATGACCTGAGCCAAAGTCAGGCACTTAACCAACTGAACCACCAGGCACCTCCAAACAACCTAGTTTAAAAGTGGATGAAACACCTGAATAGACATTTCTCCAACGAAAATATACCAATGGCCAACAAGCGAATGAAAAATGCCCAACATCACTAATTATTAAAGAAATGCAAAAGCCAAATGCATTAAGTCAAAACCACAGTGAGATACCACTTCACAGCCATTAGGATGGCCGTTATAAAATTTTTTAAAAATCAGAAAATAACAGACTTGGGCATGGATGTGGAGAAATTGGAACTCTTGCACACTGTTGGTGACAAGGTAGAATGAGGCAGCCACTGTGGAGAACGATACGGCTGTTCCTAAACAGATGGGACATAAACTATCATTTGACCCAACAATTCCACTTCCAAGTATATACATAAAAGACCCAAAGCAAGGACTTGAACAGATATTTGCACACCCATGTTCACAAGAGTGCGATTCACAAGAGCTGGAAGGCAGAAACCACCTGACAGTCTCTTGACAGAAAAATGGATACGATTCAGCCATAAAAAGGAATTCTGACTCACACTACGACATGGATGAGCCTGGAGGACTGAAAACTCCGTAGAATAAGTAAGTCACAAGAGGACAAAATTGTATGAATCCACTTTTATGAGATACCTAGAAAAGGCAAATTCATAAGAACAGAAAGTAGAGTAGCGATTACCAGGGTCTGGGGGAAAAGGGAATGGGGGAATGGGGAGTTACTGTGTAAAGGGTGCAAGGTTTCAGTGCGAGATGATGGAAAGTTCTAGAGATGGCTGGTGGAGATGTTTGTTGAAAGCTGCAAACGTACATAATGCCACTGAATTGCACAGTGAGTGGTTGCAGTGGTAAATTCTATGGCATGTGTTTCACCTAATAAAAAGAGTTTGTTAAATTATTCCCCCACATTTTTCAGGACTTGATATAAACCCTCAAATATGCAATGGCATTCCTGCCGTCATAGACCCTACAATATATGCATGTATGGAGGACTCTTCCTCAACATTTTCAGCTAAGCTGTCAACAACTGAGACAGGATAGAGGGGAGGCAGGTGTGAAAGTTACCTGGGTCCAGGGATCGTTTCACAGCTATTAAGATTTCCAGTCAATAAAATTCTTTTTTTTTTAATTTATAGTTTATTGTCAAGTTGGTTTCCATATAACACCCAGTGCTCTTCCCCACAAGTGTCCTCCACCATGACCATCACCCCCTTTCTCCTTTCCCCCTCCCCCTTCTGCCCTCAGTTTGTTTTCAGTATTCAAGAGTCTCTCATGATTTGCCTCCCTCACTCTCCCTAACTCTTTTTCCTCCTTCCCCTCCCCATGGTCCTCTGTTAGATTTCTCCTTGTTAGACCTATGAGTGCAAACATATGGTATCTGTCCTTCTCCGCCTGACTTATTTCACTTAGCATGACACCCTCGAGGTCCATCCACTTTGCCACGAATGGCCAGATTTCATTCTTTCTCATGGCCATGTAGTACTCCATTGTATAGATAAACCACATCTTCTTGATCCATTCATCAGCTGATGGACATTTAGGCTCTTTCCATGATTTGGCTATTGTTGAAAGAGCTGCTATGAACATTGGGGTACATGTGCCCCTATGCATCAGCATTTCTGAATCCCTTGGGTAAATCCCCAGCAGTGCTATTGCTGGGTCATAGGGGAGTTCTATTGATAGTTTTTTG